>DWTR01000028.1:0-43576 GCA_018244935.1 Ardaris minthe | reverse complement strand
TGAACTCGATAATCCGATTTTACTGTTATCTCCGGGGCCAGGAGCACCTTCACAAGCTGGTTGTATGCCTGAATTATTAAAACGTGTATTAGGTACATTGCCTGTGATTGGTATTTGCTTAGGTCATCAAGCGATTATTGAGGCTTATGGTGGCAAAGTTTCTTCATGTGGAGAGATCTTACATGGTAAAGCGACATTAGCTGAACACGATAACAGCGAAATGTTTGTGAATTTACCTAACCCTTTACCCGTAGCTCGTTACCATTCGCTTTCAGGAGAACAAGTTCCAGAGCAACTCATTATTAATGCTTGGTGCGATAACACTGTTATGGCGGTGCGTCACCGTCAACATAAAACGTGTGGTTTTCAGTTTCACCCAGAATCAATTTTAACCACCAAAGGCGCACAACTTTTAGAACAAACAATCGCATGGGCATTAACTCCTAAAGGAGACGCATAAAATGGAAACTATCTTCAACAAATTATTTAGCGCACAACAATTGACGTTAGAAGAAAGCCAAACACTGTTTAGCGCCATTATTCGCGGTGAGTTGACAGAATCACAATTAGCGGCTGTTTTGATCAGCATGAAAATGCGCGGTGAACATCCTCAAGAAATCGCTGGTGCGGCGCGCGCGTTACTTGAAAATGCACAACCATTTCCTCGCCCTGATTACACATTTTGCGATATTGTCGGCACAGGAGGAGATGGTGCCAACAGTATCAATATTTCAACAGCAAGCGCCTTTGTTGCGGCTGAAGTAGGTATCAAAGTTGCGAAACACGGCAATCGTAGCGTATCTAGCCGCTCTGGATCTTCCGACTTATTAGCAGCATTTGGTATTCCTTTAGACAGAAGTGCTGCTGATGCGCGCCAATTACTGGATGAAGTGGGTTTATGCTTTTTATTTGCACCTCAATATCACAGTGGTTTTCGTTTTGCCGCGCCTGTTCGCCAACAACTGAAAACACGCACATTATTTAATGTATTAGGCCCCTTGATTAACCCGGCTCGCCCGCCATTAGCATTAATCGGTGTGTATAGCCCAGAGTTATTGATGCCAATTGCAGATACATTAAACGTTTTAGGTTATGAGCGTGCTGCTGTTGTTCACAGTGGTGGAATGGACGAAGTTTCACTGCATGCGCCTACTCAAGTCGCTGAATTGCGTAATGGTGAAATTACTCGTTATGAACTGACACCAAGTGATTTTGGTCTTCGCCCTTGTGCCATTACTGATTTAGAAGGTGGTACACCTGAAGTCAACCGTCAATTATTGGCAGATTTACTACAAGGTGAAGGAAAAAGAGCACATACCGAATCTGTTGCAGCTAATGTCGCTTTATTAATGCGTTTACATGGGCAAGAAGATTTAAAAATGAATACTGAAGTTGCTATGCACGCCATTTATAGCGGTAAAGCAATAAATCGTGTAACTGCATTAGCAGCGAGAGGATAAGAGCATGACTGTATTAAACGCCATTGTAAAAGATAAAGCTGAATATCTGATTGCACGTAAAGCAAGCCAGCCATTATCAGAATTTGTGCACCAAATAGCGCCTTCAACACGCTCGTTTTATCAGGCATTAACTCAGCCTAACACTGTTTTTATTTTAGAGTGTAAAAAAGCATCGCCCTCAAAAGGTTTAATTCGTGCTGATTTTGATCCCGCTACGATCGCAAAAATTTATCAGCCTTATGCGGCAGCAATTTCGGTATTAACGGATGAGAAATATTTTCAAGGAAGCTTTGATTATTTACATCAAGTTAGCCAAGCCGTACATCAACCTGTTTTATGTAAAGATTTTATTATTGATGAATACCAAATCTATTTAGCACGTTTTTATCAAGCAGATGCCATTTTATTAATGCTCTCGGTCTTAGATGATGAGCAATATCGTGCACTATCAGCTGTTGCTCATCAATTAAATATGGGTGTGCTAACCGAAGTAAGCACCGAAGAAGAGCGTCAACGTGCCATTAATCTCAATGCCAAAGTTATTGGTATTAACAATCGTGACTTGCGTGATCTCTCTATCGATTTAACTCGCACCCAGCAGCTAAGCCAAGGGTTGCCTAAAGATGCTATCGTCATCAGTGAATCAGGTATTCACACCCACCAGCAAGTTCAAGAGTTAAGCCAATATGCTAATGGTTTTCTGGTAGGTAGCGCTCTAATGTCACAAGAAAATATTGACCAAGCGGTGAGAGCGCTAGTTTTGGGAAAGCATAAAGTGTGCGGGTTAACTCGTACACAAGATGTAAAAGCGGTTTATCAAGCGGGTGCTTATTATGCAGGGCTAATTTTTGCAGAAAAATCCCCTCGCAAAGTGACATTGTCACAAGCTCAAGAGTTGATTACACAAGCACCTTTGGCTTTTGTAGGCGTTTTTCAAAACCAATCTATAGAGCTTATTTGTGACTATGCTGAAAAACTTAATTTAGCTGCCATTCAACTACACGGACAAGAAGATGCTCAGTTTATTGAGCAACTTAGACAAAGAATTCAACCTAACTGTGAGATTTGGCAAGCAATAAATATGGCAACCCACGCAGATATTTCTCCTGTGTCACACGTTAATAAATATGTACTTGATAACGGCACTGGTGGCACAGGAACAACGTTTAATTGGCAAAAAATTCCTAATACATTACGTGAAAAAGCATTACTTGCAGGCGGTCTTAACAGTGAAAACTGTTTGGATGCAGTTAAAACAGGTTGTATCGGGCTTGATTTTAACTCAGGAGTAGAATCGGCTCCTGGCATAAAAGATACACAACGTCTGAACCAAGTATTTGCACAATTACAGCTAAGCTAAATTTCACAAAAATAAAATTTTAAACAGGATGACATCACAATGAGAAAACTTAACCCCTATTTTGGCGAATTTGGTGGCCAATATGTACCTGAAATCTTAATTCCTGCATTGGATCAACTCGAACAAGCTTTTATTGATGCGCAAAACGATCCCTCTTTTCAGCAAGAATTCCAAGATTTATTAAAAAATTACGCAGGCAGACCTACGGCTCTCACGCTCTGTCGTAATTTAACAGAAGGCACACGAACTCGTTTATATCTAAAACGTGAAGATTTACTGCATGGCGGCGCGCATAAAACGAACCAAGTATTGGGTCAAGCCTTGTTAGCAAAACGTATGGGTAAAACCGAAATTATTGCAGAAACAGGTGCGGGTCAACACGGTGTTGCAACAGCTTTAGCCTGCGCACTACTTAATATGAAATGTCGTATCTATATGGGGGCTAAAGACGTCGAACGTCAATCGCCTAACGTATTTCGTATGCGCTTAATGGGTGCCGAAGTGATCCCCGTTCACAGTGGTTCATCTACCTTAAAAGATGCGTGTAATGAGGCATTACGTGACTGGTCTGGTTGTTACGATCGCGCGCATTACTTATTAGGAACAGCAGCAGGCCCTCATCCTTATCCAACCATTGTCCGTGAGTTTCAACGTATGATTGGTGATGAAGCTAAAGCTCAAATTCTAGAGCGTGAAGGTCGTCTACCCGATGCTGCTATCGCTTGTATTGGCGGTGGTTCTAACGCTATCGGTTTATTTGCTTCTTTTATCCCAGAAACTTCGGTGCAACTAATTGGTGTTGAACCTGCGGGTAAAGGTATTGAAACGGGTGAACATGGCGCACCACTAAAACATGGAAAATTAGGGATCTATTTTGGTATGAAATCCCCAATTATGCAGACTGATGAAGGGCAAATTGAAGAGTCATATTCAATTTCAGCAGGTCTTGATTTCCCATCTGTCGGACCTCAACACGCACATTTAAATAGCATCGGTCGTGCTGATTATGTTTCTGTTACCGATGATGAAGCTATAGAAGCCTTTAAAGCACTTTCTCGCCGTGAAGGGATTATTCCAGCCTTAGAATCTTCTCATGCATTGGCTTATGCACTGAAATTAATTGCACAAAATCCTGACAAAGAGCAGCTATTAATTGTGAACTTATCAGGCCGTGGTGATAAAGATATTTTTACTGTAAACGATATTTTAGCAGCAAGAGGAGAAATCTAATGAGCCGTTATCAAGTATGCTTTGAAGCATTAGCACAAAAACAGCAAGGCGCATTCGTTCCTTTTGTCACATTAGGTGATCCTTCTCCTGAGCTGTCATTACAAATTATTGATGCGTTAATTGAAGGTGGTGCAGATGCATTAGAGATTGGTATTCCATTTTCCGATCCTCTTGCTGATGGTCCTACTATTCAAGGCGCTAATTTACGGGCGTTGAATGTAGGTGTCACCCCCACGGATTGCTTTGCACTTTTAACAAGTGTACGTAAAAAATATCCTAATATTCCTATTGGCTTATTAGTGTATGCCAACCTTGTTTTTAGTAATGGCATTGATAATTTTTACAGTAAATGCGAACAAGCTGGCGTGGACTCTGTTTTAATTGGTGATGTACCTTTACGTGAGTCAAAAGAGTTCCGTGAAGCAGCACAACGCGCCAATATCAGCCCTATTTTTATTTGCCCACCTAATGCTGATGATGAACTTTTACAAGAGTTGGCAGCATCAGGTAAAGGTTATACCTATTTACTATCAAGAGCAGGTGTAACTGGTACAGATAAACGTGCAGAACAATCACTAACACATCTTACTGATAAGCTAAAAACCTATAATGCTCCCCCTGCATTACAAGGGTTTGGTATTTCAGAACCTAAACAAGTGAAAGAAGCGATTGCAAATGGCGCAGCTGGGGCTATTTCAGGCTCTGCAGTGGTTCAAATTATTGAGAAAAATCTTCATCAACCCGATGTGATGTTAAAAGCACTGACGACATTTGTGAAAGAGATGAAGGCAGCCACCCTCGCCTAATTGCTTTAAATACACCGAATAAGATCCGCTTTAGAGAAATAATTTGTGATTTTTCTAAGCGGATTATTCTTAATTTATTGTCTATTCAATCCCTCTCATTGACTGCTGAAACCGCGATAAACCGCGCTCTTATTTCCTCTTCGATATTCTTAATTAAATAATCTTTTTATCTAAAATTGGGCGAATT
Source organism: Ardaris minthe (assembly GCA_018244935.1). Taxonomy (NCBI): domain Eukaryota; kingdom Metazoa; phylum Arthropoda; class Insecta; order Lepidoptera; family Hesperiidae; genus Ardaris; species Ardaris minthe. Next base: position 38,533 of record DWTR01000028.1, on the reverse strand, counting down.
TTTATTTTTTAGTCATACTTTATAAGGTACTTTATATTTTCTTTTCATAAATACTCAACCAACAATGTGATTACAAGGAGTTTGATAATGAAACTATGGGCAAAAATCTCTGCCGTTATGGCAGCATTGCTGATGGCATTTACCTTATCTGCATGTTCACCCACTGCAACATCAGAGGGCACTGGGGGTTATTTTGATGACTCAGTGATCACCACTAAAGTAAAAACTGCATTAATCGGTGAAAAAAATCTTAACTCAACACAAATTAGCGTTGAAACATTTAAAGGCAAAGTTCAACTAAGTGGTTTTGTCTCTTCTCAAGCGGATGCTAATCGTGCCATTGAAACAACACGTAAAGTGACTGGCGTAAAAGGTGTTATCAATTCAATGGTTATTCGCTGATCCCCTCTTTATTCTAGTCTTCCTTTAGCCTTACTTTTTAGACCACTTCGGTGGTCTTTTTTTGTCCCGACTTTTGTCTTAACCGTTTAATCTTTCATAAAGTAGATCAATTTTTGCAAAAAAAGACAAATAAGCTAAAAAGTGCCTATCTTTATTCCTCGCTAAAAACAGCTCATAAAAAGAATGAATTATAAATATTACTAATCATTTTAAGGTTGTAATTTAACCACCTAATTACCCTGAATACTTCCTATGTTGATATCATTTTATTCTTTTTCTATTTTCTTCTATCTATTGATAGATAAAGCCGTTTTACTAAATCCAAATATAAAGATGCATTTTAAATGCATCTATGAAATACACTCTTTTACTCATTAAAATGCCAGCAACTCTTAATAAATAAAACTACACTTTTTTATTTTGATAATATCAATAAATAAAAGATGCATATTAAATACATTTTAATGGATGCTAAAATACTAAATGTCTTATTTCAGATGTATATTTACCTATTTAACGCTGCTTTTAATAACTCATAATTCAGGTATTAATAATAAAAAAAAGAAGCTGTATATAATCTAGAAATGAAAGATTTTTAGTAAATCAAAAAGATAAAAAAAAGCGAAGGTAATCTTCGCTTTTTCATTATGAGATATTCTTTTAAAGAAAGAATAATTAGAAACGGTAACCCACACCAAACATAAATACAAATGGGTCTAAACGTGTTTTAACGTCAAAATCTTTGTCCGCAACAGTGCTATTAAATCTTGCTTTTGTTTCGATATTCATCCACCAAACAGAAGCATTCAGCATCCAGTTTTTATCGAGGTTATAATCTAAACCTGCTTGTGCCGCAAAGCCCCATGAATCCTTAAGATCAAGACCATTTAAGCCTAAACCATCTACAGCAGGGTTATTATTAAATTTCTCATCAAAGAAAGTAGTAAAGTTAAGACCTGCACCTAAATAAGGACGTAGTTTATCTTCGCCATTACCGAAGTAATATTGTGCCATTAATGTTGGTGGTAAATGTTTAACTTTTGCAATCTCACCTACACCTGTCAATGAAATTTTATGTTCAAAAGGCGTAGCTGCTAATAACTCAACACCGATATTATCAGTGATCATATACCCGAAAGTTAAACCTAATTGGGTATTATTATTTACTTCAAAATGATCGCCACCTAATATTGCATCAGAACCCGCATTAGGACGAACTGTTGCAGTACCTGCACGGAATAAGAAATCACCTGCTTGGTGAGCAAAAGAAATAGAAGGCGCAAGAGTTGCAGCCGCTAAAATAAGCGCAGAAAGTTTTTTCATTATTTAACCCATTCCTGTAATAAGTAAAATCTCCGCTAAAAATATAACCATTTATTGATAATTATGATCTAATGCCGATCACAACTTTGGAATTATTTTTGCAGAAAGTGTTATTTCTCTTTTTATTATTTATCAATACTATTATTTATAATTGATCCACATCAAATTACCCATTAATACCATTTTTTCTTATAATTAAATTTATTATTACTGTTATTTTTTGAATAAAAAATATCCTTAAAAGACATATTTAAAAATAAAGTTATTATTGTGTTAATATAATGTTTATTTTATTTTTGGTGATGAGGGTGTTCTGATTATCAACATCAAGAAACAAGCCAAATAAGAGAAGTAAGAGAAAATATCCCTTTTTGTTGTTGTAAAAGGTACAATAGCGCGCATTGACACAGTCTATTTTTATAGGAGCAGTTTCATGCCTACCACGGCACGCACAATCTACCGAGACAGTCTTAATTTTTATAAGAATGAACGACGTAGCATTGTTACTCTTTCCGCTATTCTTGCCATTATTTTAGCGTTCATTCATGTCTTCATTGGCCCCAATCCTCAAGAGTACCAATTGATGATTGAATTTGTGGCTAATTTTAAAAATACACAGCTTTCTTCTGCTTCTCCTGCTGAGTTAGAAGCAATGTCAAACAGTGTCGTGGGTATTGCCAAAAAAGTGTTATCACTGTATGCATTTGAAACATTACAGCAAAGCATCTTGGTTCTAACCTTATTGATGTTCGCCATGGCAATTTCCACAGGTCATAACGTCACCTTAGGTCAAACATTTAATGCAGCCCTACCTCGCTTACCTAAAATGTTCCTATTGATTGTACTGTGCTCTATTTTGATTAGCGCGGGTTTTATGGTGATGATTATTCCCGGCATCATTTTATTAATTGGTTTTGCATTAGCCCCCGTTGTTTTAGTACGTCAACAAAATATGGGAAGTGCAATACGTTTGGGCTGGAAAGTTGGGTTTAGTGAGTCGGCTGCACTGATCCCTGCTTTAGGTATTTGGATCTTATTGCAATTCGGCATTGGTTTTGTGAGTAATCTTACAATTCAACTACCTGATGTTATCCATAACTTCTTATTTTACTTCCTAAAAAATATGGCTTCGGCTTGGATGATTATTTATCTGTTCCGTTTGTTTATGTTGGTTGAAAACAAATACACAACGCAACAGCGCTAATTTATTCTATTATCACCATCTATAAAAAATCCCGTGTATAAGCTAATCACTTATCACGGGATTTTTTTATTTATTATGCACCGATTATTATGTACCAATAAAGTTTAACCAATACACTTAGAGAGTAGATGTATGGCTCGTTGTTGGCACATCTAATGTATTCTCATCATTATTTTCAGCGTCTTGTTTTAGCGCCTCTTTCCTTGCCTCTTTCTGTTTTTCTTTGATCTGCTGTCGGCTTTGATACAGTCGGATCACAAAATAAAGATCGGGGGCAATAATCAGGTCATCTTCATTGAGCGAAATTCTGTTGCGTTCAATCCAGCGATTTAACTCGGTTCTACGCCCTGCCAAAACCAATTTAACGCCTTTTATTCGCAACTCTCGTATTAATTCATCAATAGCAGCAAATACGCTAACATCGTCATAAGTAAAGCTTACAGCAGCATCTACCGCTAACCATGCCGGTCTTTGAGGTGCACTATCAACCAGTTGTAATACTCGTTTTTTAAAATAACCCACATTAAAATAAGTCAAAGGTGAATTAAAACGGTACATCATTAAACCATCAATAGGCTCTATGCCATTATCCTTATTCATTGAATGAACCATTCCTTGTTCATCAACACCCAACAACTGATCGCTAGGTCGAAAAACAATACGCAAAAATTGTAATAAACCTAATAAAACCGCAAAGCCAATACCATTGATTAACCCTGCTAATAACACCGCTAATAAGGTAAATGATGCCAATGTGAATGCTTGTTTATTACGTTTACGATAAGACCAAATATGACGAATACTCAGCAATGACCATGAAGAGACGATCAACACAATACCTAGCGAAGATAATGGAATATAGGCGAGAAAATCGGTCATAAATAATAACACTAGCAGGATCACCAGTGCGGCAATAATAGAAACTAACTGCGTTTTTCCACCAACTGAATCATTGACAGCAGTACGGCTACTTGCCGCACTGACAGCAAATCCTTGAGAAAGAGCCGATGCAATATTGGCAATACCTAATGCTTTTAATTCTTGGTCTGCATCGACATCATAACCATTTTTACTGGCAAAACTGCGTGCGGTCATCATAAAGCTCACAAAGCTAATTACCGCTAAGTTTATGGATGGAACTAATAATTCGCGTAATACACTGGGATGAAACCCACTCATCGAGACGACGGGCAGAAATAGGTCAACATTTCCTGCCTCTTTATTCACAATAGCAATACCATAGCTTGCTAAATCAAATTGCCAACTAAGATAAGTCATCACAACCATGGCAATTAATGGCGCTGGCCATCGGCTCCGAAAATAGCGAATACCCAATAATAAGGCGAGTGTTATCGCTGACATCAATAGCGTAGGTAAATGTGCATCCATTAATCGAAATGGAACTTCAATGAGTTTTTCAATTAAGTGGTCTGGGGAAGTATCAAAACCAAATACTTTACTAATTTGCCCAACCATAATGGTGATCGCCACACCATTTAATAAACCTTGAAGAATAGGACGAGACAGAAAATCAGTAAAAGCCCCTAACCGAAAATGGCTGGCTAAAATACACCAAAAACCCGTCATTGCTGTCATGATAATTGCAAGTTGCCATCGTGTATTTTCATCACCAGCAGATAATGGAATAACGACCGCCGCAATAACGGCACACGTTGCAGCATCAGGCCCTGTAATTAATTGTCGAGAAGTACCAAATAATGCATAAATAATCATGGGGAAAATACAGGCATATAATCCAACAATAGCATTAATGCCTAATAATTCGGTATACGCAATGGCAACAGGTAGTGCGACAGCAGCCACTGAAAGCCCTGCTTTTAAGTCATAGCCAAAATATTCACGCTTATAGTTAAATAATAAGCCTAATCCTGGCATCCATTTTATTATTCTTTTTCCGTTCATTGATTTCCTCTTATCAGAAATACTTTTTTATTTATGCATTCATCAAAAAGTGGCGAGTAATAATGATGAGTTAATGAATCATATACTAGTGTAATATTTAAATCCTCTTCCATAACTCAAGCTTGAGTTTTAATTTTACATAAATGCAATTACATTGATTTTTCATTGAGTTATTTCAGATAAAACTCGCATTTTTTGTATAAATTAACACTCTGTCGTTAAAGATATGCAATTGTTTACCCATTTTCTGTCGCTTTGCATTAGAATAGCCAAGTTTATGAATTTAATTACCATAGGTTCCTATCTGTTATGAAAAATGGCTGGCTTAAGCAATTACTTGATTTTGCTCCACTATTAGTGTTTTTTATCTTCTATAAATGGCAAGATATTTTCTATGCTTCAGGTGCATTAATTATCGCGACGTGGATCTCAGTCGGTTTAACATGGCTTATTTTCCATAAAGTTGAGAAAGCGCCACTCATTACCGCCATCGTGGTCACTATTTTTGGCTCCTTAACCATCTTCTTCCATTCTGCTGATTTTATTAAATGGAAAGTGACGGCTATATATGCCATTTTTGCCCTCGTTTTAATTGGTATGCAGTTATTTACGCCAAAAACGTTAATGGAAAGAATGTTAGGCAAAGAGCTAGCTATGCCGCCTGCAAATTGGAAGAAACTCAATATTGCATGGGTGATTTTCTTTTTTGCTTGCGCTCTTGGTAATATTTATGTGGCATTTTCTTTGGCAGAAGAGACTTGGGTTAATTTTAAAGTCTTTGGCTTAACTATTTTAACCTTTATCTTTACTATCGCCAGCGTGGTTTATATCTGGAATAACCGTTTACCAGAAGAACAAACCGATGACGAAGCGACAGAAAATAGTGAACACGAATTATCAGATAATATGACAAAGCAAGCATCTAAACCGACATCACACGATGCTCATTCAAAATCTGAATAATCATTTTTATTTTATTGGAAGATATGTGTTCTAAATAATTTAAGTTGTAGCTATTAGAGCATAGCCTGTAGCTACTCTAATAGCTGCAACTTGAAGTATGACGAGTAAATATCTCCTTGGTTTCAACATTATTTACAGATACCTTAATTCCCATGACTGAACAACAATCTTTGCCTAATGGTGAGCTAGTTTTACGCACCCTTGCCATGCCTGCTGATACTAACGCCAATGGTGATATTTTCGGTGGCTGGTTAATGTCTCAAATGGACATCGGTGGTGCAATTTTAGCAAAAGAAATTGCGTTAGGTCGTGTCGTTACTGTAAGTGTAACAGGCATTACCTTTCTTAAACCTGTTGCTGTTGGCGATGTCGTTTGTTGCTATGCGCGTTGCTTAAAAACAGGTAACTCTTCAATTACTGTCAATATTGAAGTATGGGTTAAAAAAGTCGCTACAGAACCTGTTGGCCAACGTTATCGTGCAACAGAGGCGGTGTTTACCTACGTTGCCGTTGACGAGAACAATTCAGCTCGCCGCTTACCTGAAGGTAAAGCTCACTTCACGCTAACAAGTACCATGGAATAAAACGTCATTACGATAATTTGATTACGACGCTAATAGCGTGACAAAAATTAAAAATTGAGTACTAAAAAAGGCACTTATTAAAGTGCCTTTTATTTATCTGCTATCAGATAGTGATATCGCTTTGTTTTAACCGCTAACTTTATAAAAATTAGCTTGCTGATATCCCTGTCATTTTGAACTCAATGAGAACCACTTTTCCTTTATAAGGAATTTTTTCATAACGCCATTGGCGCATCGCTCTTTTAACATCTCTCTCAAATACATTCTTAGGATCAGCAGAAAGTATTTCTACATTATCTACTCGTCCATCAGCATCAACATCAAAACGAACTTTTATAGACCCTTCAATACCCACAGCTTTTGCTCGCGAAGGATATTCAGGTAAACCTTGGCGTAATACATTTGGTACTCTGCCTTCACCACTGCTTGCCACTGCAACGGGTTTTTCATCGCCTTTATCACTTGGCTTAGCCGTCGGGTTAAGATTTTTGAGATCATTACCTTTATTAACAACTAAAGGTTGTGGTCGCTCAACAGGCGGTTTCGGTTTGTCCACTGGTTTTGGCTTAGGCTTAGGTTTTGGTTCTGGTTTTTTCTCTATTGGTTTTTCGATAATAGGTTTTACATCAGGAATAGGTTCTGGCTCGGGTTCTGGCTCAACAACCGGTTCCGGTTCTGGAGGAGTAACTTCTTCAACCACTGGTTCTGGTTCACCTGCAGGCTCGTCTGCTGCAAATGCCAACATCTGTATAGAGATAGGCTCTGGTGTAACTGGCTTATCTTCTACAACATATAACATCGCAGCCGCAACAAGTGAGGCATGTAGACAAAGCGATATGAGTACCCAAAGCTTCCAACGCATAACTGATCTTATTTCACCTAAAGAAAAAATAATGCCCCTAGTTTAAATGCAAATAGCAATCATATTCAATAACGTTTAGTAAAATGATTGATATTAACTGTTAAAAAGTGAAATTATGAGTTCCATTCTATGTGTTGTACAAATAAAAGTGCTCTATGTTTTCTAGAAGTATCAAGTTTACGCAGTTTATAAATTCGGAAATTACGACGAGATTGCCCTTCTAACCATCGACGTCGTTTACGTATAGCTTGTCTCATCATCCGCCAACGAGCTACTTCAGTCCTACTGTGTCTCATGCTATCAGCACCTATTTTTTCGAATAAGTGGACTATTATAAGACGTTCATTTTGTGATCCAAGGGGTGATTTATGATTTGCTTGAATTTCATCCATTATTTCAGCATTTCTCACAGAGAAAAAATGAATAAAGAGTTGTATCTTATTACTTATTTGATGCTTATCTCTTAAGAAAGAGATTTGACAGAGATAATAATCCTGATTTAATAGCAACATTCGGCAAATAACAAAAATAATGGACTATTTTTAGTAAATTGCCTTTAGCTTATCCATGCAATTCATTTTCAACGGAAAATAGCTCTACTATGACAACATTTTATACTGTATTAAGTTGGCTAACCTTTTTCTTCTATTGGCTATTAATTGCGGGGGTCACATTTCGTGTCCTAATGCATCGACGACCCGTTACATCAACAATGACATGGTTATTGATCATCTATATTCTGCCATTAGTCGGGGTTATTGCGTATTTTGCTTTTGGTGAATTACACCTAGGGAAACGACGCGTTGAACATGCTAAACAGATGTGGCCTTCTGTTGTTGCGTGGCTCGAAGAATTGAGGAAATGTAAACATATCTTTGCTACAAGTACGAGTGATATTGCTACTCCTCTTTTCCAGTTAACCGCTAAACGCCAAGGTATTAAAGGTGTTAAAGGTAACAAAATTGAACTTTTAACCACCTGTGAAGATTCACTAAATTCAATTACACGCGATATTAATAATGCGCGTGATAATATTGAAATGGTCTTCTATATTTGGCAATCAGGTGGTTTAGTCGATGAAGTAACCGACGCCTTAATCAGAGCCGCTAAACGCGGTGTAAAATGTCGAGTCATGGTTGACTCTGCGGGTAGTTGGAATTTCTTTCGTACTAATGGCCCAAAGGTAATGAGAGCCGCAGGTATTGAATTTGTTGAATCACTGCATGTTAACTTATTCCGTTTCTTCTTACGCCGCATGGATTTGCGCCAACATCGAAAAATCGTATTGATCGACAATTATATTTCCTACACAGGAAGCATGAATATGGTTGATCCGCGTTATTTCAAGCAAGATTCTGGTGTCGGTCAATGGATTGATATTATGGTAAGAATGGAAGGCCCAGTATCGACTACATTAGGTATGATTTATGCCTTTGACTGGGAAATGGAAACAGGTGAACGTCATTTACCTCCTCCACCTGACGATAATATTATGCCTTGTGAACAAGAAAGCGGTCATACAACACAAGTCATCGCTTCAGGCCCAGGATTTCCTGATGAGCTAATCCAGCAATCACTTATTACAGCCATTTACTCTGCAAGAAAAGAATTGGTACTGACAACGCCTTATTTTGTGCCTAGCGATGATCTTGCTCATGCAATCTCAACCGCTGCAATGCGAGGTGTTAATGTAAGTATTATTGTTCCTCGCAGTAATGACTCTTTCTTGGTACGTTGGGCAAGCCGTTCATTCTTTACAGAAATGCTCGAGTCTGGTGTAAAAATATTCCAATTTGAAGATGGTTTATTACACACTAAAAGCGTGATGGTTGATGGACAACTCAGTATGGTAGGTTCAGTTAACCTTGATATGCGTAGTTTATGGTTAAACTTTGAAATTACAGTTGTCATTGATGATGAAGGTTTTGGTAGTGATTTAAGCATTGTTCAATATGATTATATTGCCCGCTCAACAGAGCTAACCATCGATGAATGGGAAAAACGACCATTCTTCAATCGTGTATTAGAGCGTATCTGCTATTTCTTTAGCCCTCTGTTATAACAGAAATGTTATAATCAATAGACTACTAAGAACTGGCAATAAATAACTGTGCTAAATTAGTAAAAATGCGATACAAATAACACGATAATTATTGGAACAATAGACAGGCATTACCATGAATGAACCAACCTTAATCAGTGAAGACGATGCTCTAGAACAAGCTTATGATCTATTTTTAGCCCAAGCAGCTGATAATTTAGATGTTGCAGACCAATTATTGTTTAACCTGCAATTTGAAGAAAGGGGCGCAGCGGAAGTGGTTCCATTAGGTAATGATTGGCAATTTATTGTTGGCCAGCCTGTCACACCAGCCCGTTTTAGCGAAGTGATTATTGGTCTTGCTCCAGACGATGATTCCGATATTGATGATATTTTTGGTCGAGTCCTAATTAGTCGCGATCCATTACAGCCTATGTTCCATATTATTTGGAAATCATAATCACTTTTATCTTCACCTGCTTATATTTTAGCAGGTGATTTTTTTATTTCTCTCTGAAATAAAATGAATAAAAGTCACTTATTGCGTGTAATATCTGTTACTCAAAGCATTTAGATGAATGAGCAATAGTTAAAAACATCGTGCCCTCTCTTGTGAGTGTGCTGTCTTGTTTTATTGGTGGTGATTTGACCATTCTATCTATTTCAGTTGAAGAAAATTTATTACTTGCTTCATTATAAAAACACAAACATTGGTCTTTGCTCACATGGCTATAGACACTTAATGTATCCATACAATATTCAATAACTTTATTTTCTTGTGATTCAGAGCAAGCAGGTAGTAAAAATAAAGATAAAATAACAACTAAGTTTTTTTTCATAGCTATTCCACTGTTGTTTTAGATCTATTTAATTATGAAAAAATTATTTCATTAAAGCAGGAGGTTTATCACGATATAAATCAAACTTGAGTGGATAATTATTATTTATACAAGATAAATAGAGATAATCTTCACTTCCCCCCTATTTTGTATCTTTGATATTTCTTTATTTGGTACTTATATTTAGTATTTGTACTTACTTTTATTTAATCTTAAATGTAACAGTGGAAAAGGATTACCTTGCCCATCTAATTCTGAACGCCCTATTTTCTCAAATCCAATATGAAGATAAAAGCCAATTGCTTGAGGATTTTGCTCATTTACATCTAATTCATCAATATGCAGTGTATTTATCGCAAAAGTTGTAAGTAATTTACCACAGCCATGCCCTCTAGAATTCGCATCGACAAAAAGCATTTCTAACTTATTTTCTGCTGTGCCTAAAATCCCATGAATAACATTATTATTGTCTATCGCAATATAAGTATTAAGCATAGGGAAATACTGTTCTACAATATCCTTTTTAAGCGATAAGATGATATCTTCTGATAGAAAGGCATGCGTTGCTCTAACTGAAGACTCCCAAACTGCAATCATTTCATCATAATGTGAAGGTTCTGCTTTTATTATAGTTAACATAATTTCCTCTACATAAAATATGGGTATCTTAAAGGTCCTTTATTAGCAGTCAAGCACCCCGAATAAAAAGCACACATTTAATGTATATTTAATACGCTTTGATAAGTGAATATCCTACATGAATATCCTACATATAGTGATACATTTACATTTGTATTCACAAAAAGGCCACATACCGTGACCTTTTAAAAATATTATTTATTAGCTGAAAATTAGAAACGGTAACCCACACCTAATACCCAAGTACCAAATTTCATATCATCTAATTTTGAGTATTCATAAGATGCATCAATTGCTACGTTTGGGATTGGATTAATCTGTAAACCTAATCCATAACTTATAGATACTTTGCTTTCATGCTGTTCAGTATCAGGAATTTTATAATTAACATTAAAAACACTGGTACCGATTAAACCATACGCATTAATATATTCATTAAAACGATAACTTGGTCCGCCTGAAAATAAATAATAATTAACATCAGCATGCCCGGTACTTTTATCATTCTTATCATAGCAATTATATCTTTTATTATTATAAGAAAACGAGCCTATAATACCCAAACCATTATCTATCTTACGATCATACTTAATATTAAATCCTTTAGGATCTTCATCTACCTTATCGCTATCTACTTTTATCTGGCTTTGTGCATAGCCTAGAGACAATGTGTTTTTTAATGTAGCAGATGCATTAAATGTCATCATTGATGATAGAATAGCTGTGATTGAAATAAACAGTTTATTTTTCATTAAATATCTCGATATTATTTTTTAATTAAGAATATAAGACTAAGAAAGAAATATAATTCAAATTACAATTAATTCAATATTATTGAACTTAAACCTCACTTAAAATAATAAATCAAATTAAAAAATAGATGAACGGTTTATTTTTAATGTAAAAATAATAGATACATTGTTTTAAATAAACATTGACAATAAATGGTTACATTCAAATAAAGAAAAATAAAAAGCATTAAATTTCAGATAAGTTAATTAATTTTTATATTATTTATATTTCTATTTTATAAAGACTAAAAAGGTCACATAACGTGACCTTTTAAAAATATTATTTATTAGCTTAAATTTAGAAACGGTAACCTACACCTAATACCCAAGTACCAAATTTCGCCTTATCTAATTTAGAATATTCATAAGATGCATCAATTGCTACGTTTGGGATTGGATTAATTTGCAAACCTAATCCATAAGCCATAGAAGTTTTGCTGTATTCGGTATTAGTATAATAATATTTATCTTCTTGGCTAGCGTGACCAAGACCAATTAAACCATATGCACTAAAATAGTCATTAAAACGATAACTAGGTCCAGCAGTTAATGAAACATAATCAATTTCAGTTGAACCAACTTTTCCCCAGCGGCTATAATAATTGTAAGTTAATTTTGTATATGTCAGTGATCCAATAAAGCCCCAATTATCATCAAACTCATGGTTATATTTAAAGTTAATTCCTTTAGGATCATCATCGATTTTATTATTACCCACTTTAATTGAACTCTGAGCATAGCCTACTGATAAAGTATTATCTAATGCTGCTTGTACATTAAAAGAAAGTGTAGAAATAGCTAACAGTGAAGTAGAAAGAAATAAATTACGACTCATCTTTATTCTCTATATAAAAAAGGATACACAAATGGAACTAAATTAGAATTTAGCTCTCTTATAAAATTGAGTGTAATACTCAATAAAAATCATTTATAAATAATACGTTATTAATAATATTTAATAAAGAAAATCTTATGATTAAAGTTGTAATTAAAACACCATTCGCCTCAACAATAAACTCACCTTATTTTTTGCTATTATTAAGGAAATATTAAGACCATAACGTTATAAAAAAGGAGTGATTTTAATTTATTATTAGTTTCACCCTCATTTAAATAGGATAGTAACTGCGATTGATGCTCTATTTGTTCTTAATCCCCTAAAAAATAAAAGACACTCACTAAGTCAAATTATTTTATCTTGGTTTATGGAATATGGGCTAATATTTAAGTGAAAATTCAAATAAGTATTTAAACTAAATCATATTATTAATTTTAATAGGTATAAAAAAACCACTTATAAAGTGGCTTTTCTTTTATGTATTATTAGCAAGTTGCATTTTTAACCAAAAACTTTGCTGGCATAAATTAAAAAATTCTTTTCGACAAGGAGAAATTAGCTTGTTATTTGACTCTACAATTTCCCAAGTGATCCAATGTTCAGGACATTGAGCGTCATTATCATAGTGTTCTGTTTCTATCTCTTCTGTGCATTTCAAGATGACACCATCAGGAAATAACCAAGTATGAGTTGCTCTGGTTATTTCTGTTAAGTTATCCAAAAAATTCTGGGTACTTAAAATTTGATAGCTATCTTCTTGGTTAACAATTTGAGATATATACTTCGCTAACATCACCTTCTCTCTTGTTTTACTTCTTATTATTTATTAGTGCGCCCATTATAAATGAACCGAGTTTTATTACTCTTGTTTTTCATCAAAAGCATCTGCCATAAGTAAAAATTTAGGCTCTGCTTTTTTATATACATTAATCATCGGGACTAATCGCTGAAAATGTTCACTAGCACAATGCACATCAAGCGCAGCATGATCAGGCCATTGTTCGACAAAGACAAAGTGACCTGGATCTTTTTCATCAACATATAAATTATAGCTAATACACAGAGGCTCTTTCTTAGTCGCTTCAACAAGTTCGCGATAAAGAGGTAAAACAGTTTCTATCGCTTCTGTTTTAATAAAATCTTCGGCAATCACTTTTAACATCACATTTTCCTTACCGTAATTAAATAACACAAGATACTGTATAAAAACACAGGCAAATATAATCTAGTTAACTTAAGAGATCTAGATTCTTTACATACGAAAAATGCTTCTTTAAAACAATAAAAACCGTCTTAGCTTTTCAGGCTATCCTCTTTATCTTTCTTTAAATACTCAATTTCTAACCAATGAGTAAATAGCTTTGCTTTTTGTATAAACACATTTACATCATCGATTGGGTTTATGCTTTCAGATAAAAGGTAATTAATACTTTTTTGTTGCTCTGGATAGTTTGCTTCTACTATTTTTACGAAGTCTTCTGGTGTTTCAGGCCAATATTCATCTTTAAATGATAAAAAAGGCTTGTTTTTTACACTGTAGGCAGTAAATATCAAAAATTTATTCTCAATATCGATAAAAATATACGTTTAAATAATGCGGATTCTCTTTATATAATAGCAATTCATTAAGTAATGCAGAGAAAGTAGGATTGGGGGTTAACGTGTGGCTTGAACAATTTGGTGTACTCAATATCTGGACATACCTTGCAGGCATGTTTTTTATTATCCTCGTTCCAGGTCCGAATACACTCTATGTGCTAAAAACAAGTGCATCTGGCGGTGTTCGCGATGGGTATCGCGCTGCATTTGGTGTGTTCTTAGGTGATGCTATTTTAATTTTTCTCGCCTTTATTGGTGTTGCATCTGTTATCAAAGCCTCTCCTGTACTCTTTACTATTGTTCGTTTTTTAGGTGCTTTTTATCTTCTCTATTTGGGAATAAAAATTATCCACGCAACTTTTTTCTCCAAAAAAGTACATTCAGAACAAACAACAACTGTACAGAAACACGTTTTTAGAAAAGCACTTACATTAAGTCTGACCAATCCTAAAGCGATTTTATTTTATATTTCATTTTTTGTTCAATTTATCGATTTTAATTATGCACATACTGGATTATCTTATTTAATCCTCGCCTCCATGCTTGAAGCATTTAGTTTTATCTATCTCTCTTTTCTAATATTTGGTGGCGTAGCCCTTGCTCGTTTCTTTGGCTCCCGTAAAAACATTGCTAAATTAGGTAATGGTGTTATCGGGCTTTTCTTTATGGGATTCGCGACTAAATTAGCAACATTATCATCATAATTTTTAATAAAAAATATCCATTAAAAGAGACGGCAATCTAAATAAGATTGCCGTTTTTTCATCTAAGATTATTTACGTATATTATAAAATCTTATGCCTATTATTTTATTAAATACTATTCATTCTCATTTGAGTTAAGTTTAAAAAACTATTTTTTATTTAATTGTTATTATTTAACCTTATTTATTAGAGGTAATTTTGATTAATATTACTAAAATAAACCGCCACTCATTATATTATAAATTATATAACCCTATAAATAGGTATTGAGATGAATAGCCAAATTGTTATTGACTCTAAAAAATGTATTGGCTGTAAGACATGTGAAGTTGTTTGTTCAGTCGGTCATACATCAGAAAAAGATGGAAATGATTTTCTCAATAAAAAGAATTTTCATCCGAGGATCCGCATTATTAAATTAATGCATCAATTTACAGCTTCTGTTTGCCATCAATGTGAAGATGCACCCTGCGCTCAAGCTTGCCAGACAAAAGCATTAGTGCGTGGTGAAAATTTTGTCGAAACTCATCCTGAAAATTGCATTGGATGTAGAGCTTGCCTTTTAGCTTGCCCTTTTGGCGCCATTGAACTTGAGAAAAAGGCGCATTCCGTACCTACTTCTTGTTTAGATCTTGGTCAGCAGTTTCACATTGATATCGTTAAATGTGATTTATGTAATCATAGAGAACAAGGTCCTGCTTGTGTTGAATTTTGTCCTCAAGATGCCTTAATTTTTGTCTCTGATAATGAATTGTCACAATTGACCGCTGAACGTAGAAAAAATTCTATTTTACGTGAACTACCAACAATACCTTATTAAGATTAAGGTCTATGCCTATTAATAATCACCGCGTGATACAAAAAGTTTATAGCCTTATTCAGTTTATATAAGGCTATAACTTCTTACTTTTTTACTGCCTTGAAATCGCTTAACTATAGTTATCTATATCGAAACTACCCTACCATCTGGTATCATTGGCGACTTATCAATTTTCTTGCCATAAATAACTTTGTTTTGCACACAACTGATTATTGGAGCCTATAAAATATTTTATTGATTTATCATATTGTTAAGGGTTCAAAACAGCGAAGAACAAAGCCTTGGTTAGCAAGTTACAGAATAATCAGCAACGATATAGAACCGTAAAAAATGAGCATCCCAAAAGAGCAGTATAATTTCAACAAACTACAAAAACGCTTACGCCGTGATGTTGGGCAAGCTATCGCTGACTTTAATATGATTGAAGACGGCGACAAAATCATGGTCTGCCTTTCTGGTGGTAAAGATAGCTACACGCTACTTTCTATCTTAATGAATCTGCAAAAAAGTGCGCCAATTAATTTTTCACTTGTTGCAGTCAATTTAGACCAAAAACAACCCGGATTCCCTGAGCATATTTTACCTGAGTATTTAAATGAACTTGGTGTGGAATATAAAATTGTTGAAGAGAATACCTATGGGATCGTTAAAGATATTATTCCTGAAGGTAAAACAACCTGCTCTTTATGCTCACGTTTACGTCGTGGTATTTTATATCGCACAGCGACAGAACTTGGCGCAACTAAAATTGCTTTAGGGCACCATCGTGATGATATTTTAGAAACATTATTCTTAAATATGTTTTATGGTGGAAAACTTAAAGGTATGCCACCGAAATTAATGAGTGACGATGGTAAACAAATTGTTATTCGCCCCCTTGCTTACGCTCGTGAAAAAGATATTGAGCGTTTTGCACAAGCAAAACAGTTTCCAATTATTCCTTGTAATCTTTGTGGCTCCCAGCCTAATCTCCAACGTCAAGTGATTAAAGAGATGCTAAGAGATTGGGATAAGCGTTACCCTGGTCGTATTGAAACGATGTTTAGAGCAACACAAAATATTGTTCCATCACACTTATGTGATACTCAATTATTTGATTTTGCTAATATCAAACATGGTGATGAAGTCATTAATGGTGGCGACTTAGCTTTTGATAAAGACGATATTCCAGCCGTTCCAGTGATGTTCCAAGAAGAAGATGATGAACGTCCTGACTTTAGCCAAAACAAGCTCGATATTGTTGAAGTGAAATAATGCACTATATCCTAAGCCTTGCATTCAGGGCTTAGGATTTTTATGACTAAATAATCGCCAATAATTAATTTGAGCAAAAAAAAACCGATGTTAATAAACATCGGTGTAATAATGGTCAATTATTCTGTATTAAGAACTCAATATGAGAAAAACTACAATTATGGAGCACAACGTTCATCGCTCAACGTTGTATTCACCTGCGAGAGTTATAATGCCAGATGTTCTATTTTAAAAAATTGATATATCTCAAACAGGGTTAGAGAATTCTTTTTTAAATCCATTTAGTTACGATTAATTTGCTGAAATTTTACAACCACCTACTACGCTTTAACCACCAAGTAACAATCACAATCAAAATAAAGAGAGATAAACAAAAAATGGTAAAACCATAAGGAAATTCATTTCCGGGTATTCCGCCTAAATTGACACCAAATAGCCCTGTTAGAAATGTTGTTGGTAAAAATAACATTGCCATTAGCGACATAGTATAAGTACGTCTATTCATCGCATCAGCCATCATGGATGTTATTTCATCTGCAATCACCGCAGTACGAGAAATACTACTGTCCAAATCTTCTAAACGTCGAGAAAGTCTTTCTGAGATTTCTAACATCGTGACTCTATCGCTATCACTCATCCACGGCAACTTTTCAATAGAGAGTCTTGAGAATACATCTCGTTGAGGTGCCATATAACGACGTAAAACAATTAACTGTTTTCTTAATAATGCAAGTTCACCTCTTGCTGGTATTTGTTGATCGAGGATCATATCTTCCAATTCAATTAATTGGTCATGTAGCGTCTCAACAAATTCACCTATTTCATCGGTTACTGCATCAGCCATGGTAATTAACCAATCGCCGCTATTTTCAGGTCCATTGCCAAGTTCTAAAGTATGAATAACAGAATCTACAGAATTGACTCGGCGGTGGCGGCTTGAAACAATTGTTTGACTATTAATATAAATTCTAAAAGCAACAAGCTCATCTGGTCGATCATTAGGATTATTATTAATTGTTTGCAAGTTGATGACAACACCTTCGCCAATGCGTTGTGCTTTTGGTCTGACGTTCTCTGCAAGTAATATATCTTTAGCAATAGGTGGAAGTAGTTCTGTTTCTTGTATCCATTGAGCGCTTTGTGGCTTGCGGTAATCTAAATGCACCCAATAGGGATTTTCATTTGTTGCAACAGTCTCTGCTGTGATTTCTGTTGCTCCTCCATGCCCATTAAGCTGTGCGGTATAAATAGCATCTGAATCTTGTATAACAGAGTCATTAATTGTTTTCACTTAGCTTCCTCCATAACTTTTGCTTTAAAAGTAATACTTGAATTCAATACTCAACTGTCAAATATGATTAATCTACCTTCATTTTATAACGCTATGTTTTGAACCGTTATTCTATACTTTTTTCTAGTTAACTGTATATCAAGACTATTTTTGTTTAATTTATCTATAATCTCTAATTATCTTTATTACTTTAGGATTATTACACTAAATTAAATGCTGATAGTTACGCTAGTATATTAATACTTAGAACAACAGTAGGTAACTTATTTTATTTATAGGTAAAAAGTTACCTACTATAATTTATAATAACTATCTAACTGGTGTATACTAAATATTCTTTAATACATTTATTGCACCCTAAAAATAAGGTTCTCAATATGAAAAAATTTATCGCTATTCCTTTATTTTTGCTTTTGGCTGGATGCAATGACGCAACTTCAACTGAAAGTGCAAATACAACATCATCTACGGGAACAATAAAAACACTTCTAGTGGACTCACAACTGTATGATTGTGTTGGTGTCGCGCCAATGAAGTGTATGAAGGTGAAAGAGCTACCTGCTGGCGAATGGTCCCTGTTCTATCAAAATATTGATGGTTTTGAATATAAAGCAGGCACTGAATACACATTAAAAGTTAATGTTACAGATATTCCTAACCCTCCAGCAGATGCATCAAGTGTGAAATATACGTTGGTGGAAGTTGTAGATAAAAAATAGAACATCGCACTTAAATCTGACTCACAATAGGTATTCAAGCTTATTGTGAGTATTTCCACTTATTACGCTCACTTTCTACTCCCTCCTATTTAAATAATTTCTTGTCATTGTACTAATTGTACCAACATTAAAATGATTAATAATTTTCATGCTATTTAATAATTAGCTATTTATAATAGTTTGATTTTTTATTGAGTTTAAAAATAAGCACTCAAACTTTTTTTAAGAGTAATTTCAATCAATTAATATTGAAATCAACATTTATTTTACTAAAAATAGTGTTCTACACATCAACATAGAAACTCTATAATGAATAAATTAGCCCTTGTTTTAATTAGCTTAGCTTTATCTTATTCCTCTACATTACATGCCTATGATAAGACACATACCCTATCTGGTGGCTATATTTATGGCAAAATAAAAGGTGACACTGCAAAAGGAGAAATAATCAGTTATCGTTATGAAACAGAAAATGCTTGGGGAATATTAATTTCTCTACTGAGTTTAACGGGAAACCATAAAGAATATTTTATTGAACCTCGTTTTACCATACCTTCAATGACAAAATACCGAACTAAAACTACTGCTCTATTAATCGGCCCCACTTATAGAATAACACCTGAAATTTCTGTTTATGCTCAAATGGGTCCTAATAAATTAAAACATCAAGAAGATAAATATCACCCTGAAATAAATACAACAGATACCCACATTGTTAAGACAACAAGTGTAATTGGTCAAGTTGGCATCGATTATAATCCTGTTAAGGATATCTCATTTAGCTTGGGCTACCTTTATTCTGATACCACGGCAAATAAGCGACATATCGAATTAAGTGCTTTACAATTATCTCTAGGATTCCGTTTTTAAACGATTTTCTAATAATTATTGATAATCCGTAATTTAACTTAATAATAAAGAAAAACAAATAGATAATTCTGATTGTGAGTTTATCAAATGCCACAATAAATACATTAGACTTAATTATAACTACGTGTTTATATCTATAAATAAAATAAGATATAATATTTAACATTAAGCACATTGCACAATTAGTCAAAACAATACCATAAAAATGTATTAACATATCTCCTGCAATGTTTATTCCTTTTGAGTCTCCTTCTGTTTTTATAACAGAGGGATTTTTTTTGTTATAAATATTTTATTAATAACTGTAACAGTTAGATACAATAAAAAGCGTGCAAAGAAAGCATTAACAATATAATTTATATTTAGACAAGAAATCACCCTGCTTTATTTTGCTACGCCCCTTTTTAAAAGGGGTTCTTTTTTATTTATACTCTTTTTTATAACCTCTTTTATTTTCTTGCTTTTTCTTAGCTTTTCTACTAATGGAGTATATCAACTTATATATTCCTAAAACTCTATTTTTACTATTGATGTTCGAATAAAAAAATACCCCAAAGTCGATTTTAACTTTGAGGTATAGTTTGTGCTTAATGACCTGTTGCTAAATTAAATTTTTCATATTAGCTTAATTTTAAGCTTCTAATTTAGTTTTTACATTAATGCTTCAGAATATAAAGCGTATGGCTATAAGCAACATCTTCTGGGTTCTCAATGGGATAACCTTTTAACCACGGTTTTATCAAGCGTCCATTTGTGTATTGATAAATAGGCGCGATTGGTGCATCTTCAGCAATAATTTGTTCCGCGCGGTTATACAGACTATTTCTTTCATTTGTATCAATAGTCATGCCAGATAATGTTAATATTTCATCATATTGCTTATTCTGATATTTAGCGATATTACCAGCGTGTTTAGAACCTAATAAGCTTAAAAAGGTAGAAGGCTCGTTATAATCGCCAACCCATGATGCTCTTATAACATCAAAATCTCCCGAATTTCGGCTATCAATATATGTTTTCCATTCCTGATTGCGTAATTCAACTTTCACACCTAACTTTTTCTTCCACATAGAAGCAACGGCAATAGCAATTTTCTGATGATTCTCTGAATTATTGTATAGCAATGAGAGCGTTAATGGATTATGAGGGCCATATCCCGCAGCTGCTAATAAGATCTTAGCTTGGCTATCTAATTCATCTTGATTGTATTCATCATAAATTGTAGGTTCTGGGGTAAAGCCCGCCGTTACATCAGGTGTAAAACGATTTGCTGATTTCTCCCCTGTTCCTAATACTTTATCAGTGATAATTTTTCTATCTATTGCCATCGATAACGCTTTACGTACACGAATATCTTTCGTTGGCCCTGATTGGGTATTAAAAGCATAATAATAAGTCCCTAACTGATCAGGAATATAAACCTCATTAGGAATATCTTTCATTAATTTATGATATAAATTTTTCGGGAACGACTCTGTAATATCAATATCACCCGCTAAATAACGTTTAGTCGCATGTGATTCATGATTAATCGGAACAAAAGTGACTTTGGTTAATACTGTATTTTTATGATCCCAATAATAAGGATTTGGCGTTAATACGATCTTCTCATTAACGACTCTATCTTTTAAAACAAAAGCTCCATTTCCCACTAAATTGCCAACTTTAACCCATTCAGTACCATATTTTTCAATACTATAATGAGGTACAGGATATAACGAAAAGTTAGTCGTCAAGCTTGGGAAATAAGAAACGGGTCGTTCTAAAGTGACTTTTAGTGTCTTTTCATCTATCGCTTCTACACCTAATGATGTTGGTTTTAATTTGCCATCAATAATTTTTTGTGCATTTTCAATAGATGCAAGTGATGCATACCATGCAAAAGGTGAAAGATTCTTAGGGTCAACTAGTCTTTGCCAGCTATAGACAAAATCCGTTGCAGTTACTTTTTCACCATTAGACCATTTTGCATTATCGCGTAAAGTGAAGATCCACACACGATTATCTTCTGTACGCCAACTTTGAGCAACGCCCGGAATGGGACGTCCATGCTCATCTTCTATCGTCAACCCTTCAAATAAATCACGTTGCACTTGAGCTTCTGTTAACCCTACGGCATTAATAGGATCAAGTGATGCAGGCTCATCTTTTAAATGTCGCACGACTTCTTGCTTTTTATCGAGTATCGTTCCTGCCGGGACTACTGCCGCATTTATCTGCGATGTGAGTAATCCTTGAACGACAAGTGCACATGAGATGACGAATATTTTGCGCATGTCTGTTTCGTCCTGTAGTCTGTATGAGAGTAAACTGCACAATTATAAGAGCCTGATAAAAAGGCACAATCACTGATTACAAATATTTTATAAATTTTTATGTTTTTAGTGGTGACTATGCCAATAGTGGCAAATTTTAATAATGGTTAAGCATTAACGAGAATTATCGTTAATAATAAGTATTAATAACGGTTAGTCTGACAACTAATAAAGGAGAACAACAATGGCACATCAAGTTACTTTACAAGGAAATGCAGTAGCACTATCGGGTAATTTCCCAACAGTAGGTCAAAAAGCTGCAGATTTTTCTCTTGTTGGTAAAGATCTTAATGATGTTTCTTTAGCGAATTTTGCAGGTAAACGTAAAGTTCTAAACATTTTTCCAAGTGTAGATACTGGTGTTTGTGCTGCAAGTGTTCGTCAATTTAACAAAGTTGCAAATGAATTAAATAACACGGTTGTTTTATGTATTTCAGCTGATTTACCTTTTGCCCAAGCGCGTTTTTGTGGCGCAGAAGGCTTAGATAACGTTGTGACATTATCTACAATGCGCGGTGCTGAATTTAAAGAAAACTATGGTGTTGCAATTACATCAGGTCCATTAGCTGGCTTAACAAGCCGAGCTGTAGTTGTTTTAGATGAAAATAACAAGGTTATCTACACTCAGTTGGTTGATGAAATTACAACTGAACCTAATTATGATGATGCGTTAAAAGCACTGAAATAATACTGATAAAAAAATAGACGAGTATTAGCTCGTCTATTTTTATTATGCACAAAATCTTACTAATCAATTATTCTTCAGACTTATCACTCTTTTTATTCGTAAGATTATATTCTCTTAACTTATTCGCAATAGCTGTATGTGAAATACCTAAGCGTTTCGCTAATTTACGTGTACTAGGATAATCACGGTATAAACGCGTTAAAATCGAAGCTTCAAAGCGTTTTGTCATTTCATCTAACGAGCCTTCTAATAGGTTCTCATCAAATAATGTTTCATCCGTATGCTCAGGTAACGTAATATCTTGAACACGCAATGTATTTCCGACTAACTGTGCCATTGCTTGATAAACCGTATTCCGTAATTGACGAATATTACCCGGCCAAGAATATTGCATTAAACAATTTGAGAAATCACTAGAAATGGACGGTACACTCACCTTTTGTTCTTGGCAGTACTGATTAATAAAATGAGTTGCCAACGGAATTATATCGTCCTTTCTTTCCCTTAATGGCGGTAATGTTAATGTTAATACGTTCAAGCGGTAATAAAGATCTTCTCTAAACAATCCTTTTTGTACTAATTCCCACAAATTTTTCTGAGTAGCACAAATAATACGCACATCTACATTAACTTCTTCTTCTTCACCCACTCTGCGAAACGTACCATCATTTAAAAAGCGTAGAAGTTTGATCTGCATTTGTGGTGACATTTCACCAATTTCATCAAGTAAAACAGTGCCACCATTGGCTTGCTCAAAAAAGCCCTTTTTCCCTTCAATGGCATTAGGATAAGCACCTGCTGCATAGCCAAATAATTCACTTTCAACAACATCATCAGGCATTGAAGCGCAATTTAAGCCAAGAAATGGATATCTTAAACGGCTACTTAGCAAATGGCAGGCTTTTGCTAATAAATCTTTTCCTGTACCTGTTTCACCCACTAATAACAATGGATCATTCATTATTGCCATTTTCTTTGCGCGAGTAATAAGCTGCTTCATTTTAGGTGTTACGGCTATAATTTGGTCAAACCCACTTTGATCGTTAGTGGCTAATTTAGGATAATTATAAATAATTTCATTATATTTCAGTAAAACAAAAGCCCCAACGCAATGATTATATTGGTTATCGTCGGTCAGTTTAATTGGGACTATTTCCATTTCAAAGTTCTGTTTTTTCACAGTAATAGGCACCTTTTGAATAAAGTGCTCTTTTTGTTCTAAAAAACGATGAATATTAAAATTTGGGATCAATTGGTTAAATGTTTTCTCAGCATAATCATCTGGAGATAAACCAAAAAGCTGTCTTGTCGCAGGATTAAGTAATTTGACCTTACCCTTGGTATCGATAGAAAAAACAGGAACAGGAACAGATTCTAACAATGTCCAGATTGCACGATGTTCTTGCTCTGATGGCATAAATGCAACAGTACGTACATCAATAACACCATTTATTCGACGTATTTCTGCCATAAGCGGTTGAAATATATTAAAATCTATCTGTGAGAAATTCAGGTAAATAAGACCAATTGGGAATATTTCAATTCCACGCAAATCAATATTTTTTAATACAAG
This sequence comes from Ardaris minthe, assembly GCA_018244935.1. Taxonomy (NCBI): domain Eukaryota; kingdom Metazoa; phylum Arthropoda; class Insecta; order Lepidoptera; family Hesperiidae; genus Ardaris; species Ardaris minthe. The sequence continues at coordinate 14,291 of DWTR01000028.1, read as the reverse complement.
CAGATCTAATAATTCACGGGTTAACCCGATGCGATCTTCACAAGTGACCTCTAAACGCATTATAAACCTTCTTAATACTGAGTGACCCTGAACTAATTCTAGATATTATACATAAATATCAACGAAATAAAGAGGCTTGTCAGCAAAGGTTGACACCACTAGCATTTATTTTTACACAACTAAATTAATCTCCTAATTTTTAACCCAATTTATTTATGCTTTAAAAATGCTGAATAACGAAAATGAAGAGGTTTTTATTATTTTTTTTAGTTCAAAATCGATAAGATATTCGACATCCTTTACCAAAGGGCTTAATTCTCGACGGATCACCTTTTTGATAGTTTTACATCCATTATCAAAACAAAAAAGGAGATACTCTAATGCCTTTATTGCCTTTTCTTTCTTATCGGACTCAGCCAGATATTCAAAAAATTGGGATATTTCTTTTATTTGAAATGACTTAGGTTGCTTTTGATATTGTCTCTTTTTAATCTCCCCGATAGTCTCACTAAGAATAGGGATTAAAATACTGAGTTGGTTATCAATATTTGAAACATTAAATGCCGAACTCAGATAGAGTTTACGCCTTGATTTAGAGAGTTTTTTTATTACTGAAATTTGCATTTCTTTCATTTTTTAACCTTGTTAGAATAATTATTGATTAACTATTTTCTATTTTTTATAAATAAAAAACCGTCTCTATTTATTAAATAACGAATAGCTTACAAATTAGATAGTTGAAAATATATTGACAAAATAGGTCTATGATACATTTCTGCGGTGACATTTAACGCTATTTATTAAACCAAACTCAAGACTATTTTCTTTCAAAAAAGGAATATTTTGATTAAAATTACAAATATTTCACTAGAGAGACACATATAAACCTTTACATACAAATAGTTACAACACCCTTATTTTTGTGAGAACTGACTCTTTTTAAAGTTTTTTATCACGATAGTTTTATTTTAAAATGATTACATTAATTAGTAGTAAAATCATAAAAACATTTTATAGCATTTTGTTCCTTATTTTAAAATAATATCTTATCATCTTCATTGTTTTGGCTATTTTATATAAACAACACCTTGCCAATATTTATATAAAAAAAGCCGCAGAATGGCTTCTACGGCTTTTATTTAAAACAATAAAAAGGTGAAAAATAATTTATTCTTTCTTTTTACTACCAATAGTATTTTTTAATTTTCCAATTAGCTCTTTTCTAAAATCGCCTAGCTTAGGTTTATTATCATCAATCCATGGTAAAGGGCGGCATAATTCCATGGCTTTTATTCCTAAGCGTGCCGTTAATAAACCAGCTCCAATACCTTGAGCCGCTCTTGTCGATAATCGTGCTGCAAGATCTTGTGAAAGCCAGTCCATTCCGACTTCTCTAACCAGCTCTGTCGCACCCGCAAATGCAATATTGACTAGAACAAGGCGAAAGAGTTTTAAACGACTATAGTAGCCTAATTCGATACCGTAAATTTCTGCAATACGATTAATTAAACGAATATTACGCCAGCCAATAAAGGCCATATCAACCATTGCCAGTGGGCTGACAGCAATCATTAAAGTTGACTCTGCTGCAGAACGGCTAATTTCAGCTTTAGCCTGTTTATCCAAAATAGGTTGGACAAGTTGACTATAAAGTTCTAATACTTCTTTGTCATTATGGGTGTCGTGTAATGCACTTTGCCAACGAATCGATGCAGGGTGTTGTGAGCTAATACCCGCTTGTTTAGCGAGTTTTTCACAAAATGGTCGCCCATTCCCCATTGCATGGCTATAAAGTAACTCTTTTGCTTTATCTCTTTCATCTGCGCGTTGGCGTAAACGATAAATGCGACACCACTCTGTTATCACTGATCCAATACCAGCAATAACGATTAACCCGCCCGCACTGGCTGCACCCAACGCAATCCAGTCAGAACTTGCCCATGTGTCATAAATCCACTGTCCCGTTTGGGCAATAACACTGATCCCTAATATGGTACTTGCAATTGTTAATAAACGTTTCCAGAGACTTTTTTTCGGTTTTAAAATTGATTGAATATCGCCTTCTAATTGCCCTTCATTCTCTTCATCCAATTGTGGATCAATAGGCAAAAATAGCTCATCTTCATTAAAGCCAACACCTTTTTTCAAGGTGACTTCTTCTTGAAGTATCGGCTCTTTAAAATCAATTCGCGATTTTAATGGCTCCGTCATTTTAATTTATCCCCTAACAAGAACTCCATTGCACTATCCATACGAATATGAGGAACCGCGCTATCTCTTGATATTTGCTGCGGTCTAAAAGATTCGAAACTAAACCCTTGTTTTTCCCAAAATGTTTTTTCAGGTAATCGCTTAGGAACCTCACCGGGAAAATACACCAATGGAGTGTTATCACTTAAACGAAAACCTTTTAAGGCTGGTATTTTTTCGCCATGATGATCAACTATCCCGCTTTCAGTTGCCGCAATAGAAGCGAGTCCCATGCAATCAATACTGATCCCTTCAAAAATAGCATTTTGTTTAGCATCTTGAATAAGCTGTTGAAGCAATAACACTAAATTTTCATGTTGATCAACCGTGATATGGTCGGCTTTTGTGGCCGCAAATAGAAGTTTATCGATACAAGGCGAGAATAAGCGTCTAAGCAAGGTTCTTTTTCCATAATGAAAACTACGCATTGATTGTGTTAATGCTTGGCGCATATCATTAAAAACATCTGCACCTTGATTTAAAGGTTGTAGACAATCAACCAAAACAATTTGTCGATCAAATCCTTGGAAATGATCACGATAAAAACCTTTTACAACATGCTGCCCATAATATTCATAGCGCTGTTTTAACATACCAATATTAGTACGTTTATCTGCGTTCTTTAATTTAGCAAGATCGTATTTTTGTAAATCAGCCCATGGGAAAAACTGCAAAACGGGCGCTCCATCTAATTCACCCGGTAATACAAAACGCCCAGGCTGAATAAAATGAAGCCCTTCGTCTTTGCATGCTAATAAATAGTCAGTATAAGCGGAGGCAATATCAGCTAATAATGTTTCATCAGCTGGCGCAAAAGGATCACATTTTTTAAGCAGTAATTGCCAATGTTGTTCTGGTGACGTTCTTTGGTGATTGATCTTATTCATTTGCTCTGACCATTCAAAATAGTCTTGCTCAAGCATAGGTAAATCTAATAACCATTCTCCGGGGTAATCAACAATTTCTAAATAAAGAGAAGATGTTTCTTTTATAAAACGTGTTAAAGATTCATTAGAACGATAACGTAGTTGTAAACGAATTTCGCTGACCCCTTTTGTAGGAACAGGCCAACTTGGCGGTGTATGATAAAGAGATTCCATTCCCTCATCATAAGTAAAACGAGGAATATTTAAATTGTGTTGAGGAATACGTTTTACACCTAGTAGTTGCTTATTTCGTGCTGCCGAAAACAGCGGTAAACGTGCGCCGGAATGCACATTAATAAGTTGATTAACTAAAGAAGTAATAAATGCAGTTTTACCGCTTCGACTTAATCCCGTTACGGCCAAACGAAGATGTCTATCAACACCACGATTAATAAAAGCGGTAAGTTCATTTTGTAGGCGTTTCATGTTTCTCCCAAGACATTTGACGCGATAGCTTATTAAAACCTGCTTTGATAATAGGTTCAGCTATCAATAGAACCAGCCAACGTAACGGTTTGCTACTTACTCGTTTTAATATACCGCCTGTGATTGCTGCTGGCCCAAATAAAGTGAATAACATTAATCCAAATGTTAACCCTTTTTTAGCTAATTGGGCGAGTTTATTTGTTTTTAAAGAAACGAATACTTGATTGGAATTCACAATAAGCTCCTCAATCAGAAATTTTATTCTCTCATAATACAAGCGCTGAAAAAGATAAACGGGCTGAAAGAAAGACGCTCCAAAAATGGAGCGCCTTATCAGATTAAATGGCAAAAATATTACAAATCTCGAAAGCGTTTATTTAACTGATAAGTAGAAGAAGTAATATAACGTTCCATTTGTTGTAAACGTTTTTCACCTTGCATCAATTGATTATCTACCCCGCTTAAAATGTCTTTTAAGCTCTCTTGCTGATCTTCACCTTGCTGGTAACTCGCAGGAGCTGGCTCCATAAAGAAACTTAAGACAAGATAAGCAACAATAGTTAAACCGAAAAAGCCAGCAAACAGCGCAATCACCGCAATAACCCTGACAAGTAAAACAGGAATATTAAAATAATGGGCAAGCCCAGCACATACACCACGGATCATGCCTTCTTGTGGCAAGCGATACAATTGTTTGCTTTGCATCGTCATTGTGATTGCCTCCAGTTAGGATGTTCTGCATCAAGTATTTGTTCTAACGTCTTAATGCGTTCCTGCATTTGCTGAGCTTTATCCACCAGCGCGCTCAGTCGCTGCATTTCTTGATGGGTTAACTGAACATTACCTCCACCTTTCTGATTGTTATAGTGCAACCACAACCAAATAGGGAGAATAAATAAAACGAAAATTGTCAGTGGTATTCCCAGAAATAAATAGCCCATTACATATCCTTTATAAGATGGTTATTACGCTTGCTGTTACTCTTTATTGATATTGATTTTAGCTTTTAATGCCGCTAATTGCGCGCTAATTTCATCGTCAGCTTTTAATTCAGCAAACTGTTGATCTAACGATTTTTCCTTGCCTAAACCATAACTTTGAGCTTCACCTTCCATATGATCAATACGACGTTCAAATTGTTCAAAACGCGCCATTGCTGCATCCATTTTACCACTGTCTAATTGGCGACGAACTTGGCGAGATGAATTTGCCGCTTGATGGCGAACCACTAAAGACTGCTGCTTAGCGCGTGTTTCTGTTAGCTTGTTTTCTAATTCGCTAATTTCGCCTTTTAAACGAGTTAGCGTTTCATCGATGATAATGAGTTCGTGTTTCAATGTGTCATTAACTGATGCGACACGTTGTTTTTCGATTAATGCTGCACGAGCTAAATCTTCTTTTTCCTTGATAAGAGCCAACTCTGCTTTATCCTGCCAATCTTTTATCTGTTTTTCAGCTTGTTCGATACGACGCTCTAATCCTTTCTTTTCAGCTAAAGTACGTGCAGAAGTTGTACGGATCTCAACTAACATATCTTCCATTTCTTGGATCATTAGGCGGATCATTTTTTCAGGATCTTCCGCTTTATCTAATAAAGAAGCGATATTGGCATTAATAATGTCAGCAAAACGTGAAAATATACCCATGATGTTATCCTTAATAGCTATGCTAATTAGTGACGTTAAATTATTTCAATAATGGCGCACTTGCGTAACGCCGGCATACTTTAGTTAATACAATTTGCGTGCCAACTTTTCGAATTCACTTAAGCTATTAATAATCGGTGATTTATATTGTTCGCCTATTTTTCGAACACCTGATAAACTGGTAAAAAATACCTCAATATGGTGAATTTAACCAATGAATGAGAATCTAGAGACAATAATCGGTGTTGATAGTCAATTTATTGATGTATTAGAACAAACCTCGGCGCTTGCTCAATTAAAAAAGCCGGTATTAATTATTGGTGAACGAGGTACAGGCAAAGAGTTGATCGCGCATCGATTACACTATCTTGCTCCTTGGTGGCAAGGACCTTTTATTTCAATCAACTGTTCTGCGCTCAATGACAATTTACTTGATTCGGAGCTTTTTGGTCATGAAGCTGGTGCTTTTACTGGTGCTAAAAATCGTCATCAAGGGCGTTTTGAACGTGCGGATGGAGGCTCTCTTTTTCTTGATGAACTGGCGACGGCTCCCATGCTTGTGCAAGAAAAGCTTCTGCGTGTCATTGAGTATGGTCATTTAGAACGCGTTGGGGGGAGTCAATCTCTGCATGTTGATGTCAGGCTTATTTGCGCGACAAATGCAGATTTACCCGCAATGGCGGAAGAAGGTAAATTTCGTGCCGATTTACTCGATAGATTAGCGTTTGATGTGATTAGACTTCCGCCATTAAGAGAGCGACGAGCGGATATTATGTTGCTTGCTGAAAATTTCGCTATCTCAATGTGCCAAGAGTTAGGTTTACCTTTTTTCCCTGGTTTTAGTGATAGCGCACGCCAAGTACTTTTAGATTATTCATGGCCCGGCAATATTCGGGAGCTAAAAAATGTCGTTGAACGCTCAGTTTATCGTCATGGAACCAGTGATAACGTACTCAACAATATTATTATTGATCCCTTTGCAGGTCTTCAAATATCAAAAATACCCTCATTAAAAAAATCGCCTAAAGAAAATTTCTCACTGCCTACATTACCGTTGGATTTACGCCAATGGCAGAATGATGTAGAAAAAAAATTAGTAAACAGTGCATTAAAAGAGAGCTTATATAACCAGAAAGAGGCGGCTGAGAAGTTATCACTCAGTTACGATCAATTTAGAGGGCTAATTAAAAAACATCAAATAACAAGTTAATCTATTGATAGATAAAGCTTTTAATTACTAAGGGATTCTGTAAACAATAGGCAAAAAAAAAGCCAGCACCCGAGCTGGCTAGTAAAAAAATACTGGAAGCAATGTGAGCAATGTCGTGCCTTCTGCGGAAAACCTCTTACCGCTGAAGGACAATACGGATGATAATCTTTATCATTAGCATTTGTAAAGCATTTTATTGAGAATTTTTCTCACTTTGTTTTTTTTGACTATTTGGGGATAGAAAGTTTTTTAAGTTACAATAGCAAAATCGTTTCTCTAAAAGACATTATTTATGCGCCCTATTTTATTTATTGGTACTTTGCTACTCACCTTTACAAGCGCAGCTTGTATTGCGGATGTAGCACCAAAAACACAAGCACCATCTATAACGCTTGAGCCAACTCCAATTAATCAAAATGGCTTTGTTTACTGTGTTGATGGCAGTGTGAATACCTTTAATCCACAGCTATCAAGTAGTGGATTAATTATTGATCCTCTAGCTGCACAACTCTATGACCGTCTTTTAGATGTCGATCCTTACACTTACCGCCTGATCCCTGAAATTGCAGCTCGATGGGAAACATTAGATAACGGCGCGACATACCGCTTTTATTTACGTAAAAATGTCTCCTTTCAGCAAACATCTTGGTTTACACCAACACGAAAACTTACTGCTGATGATGTTATTTTTAGTTTTGAAAGGATGATTAATCCACAAAATCCTTTCAATCAAGTTAATGGCGGGAAATATCCCTATTTTGACAGCTTAAGTTTTGCCAATAATATCCAATCGATAAAAAGACTCGGTCAATATACGGTAGAATTTAGCTTAAAAGAGCCTGATGCCTCTTTTCTATGGCATTTAGCAACACATTATGCCCCTATTCTTTCTGCTGAATACGCCCAAAATTTAGAAAAATTAGGCGATCAAACGCAGCTTGATTGGAAACCAGTAGGAACAGGCCCTTTCTTTTTAGATGAATATCAAGCTGGGCAATTTGTTCGTTTATTTAGAAATAAAGATTACTGGAAAGGCCAACCCAAAATGCAGCAGATTGTTATTGATATGGGGGCCGGTGGTACAGGCCGTATATCTAAATTGCTCACTGGTGAATGTGATGTTTTAGCCTATCCTGCCGCAAGCCAATTAAAAGTCTTACGTGACGATCCGCGCCTAAGATTAACGTTGCGTTCGGGTATGAATATCGCTTATTTAGCCTTTAACACCAGTAAGCCACCATTAAATGATCTTAAAGTTCGTCAAGCTATTGCTTATGCTATTAACAACGAACGTTTAATGGAATCTATTTATTATGGCACAGCAGAAACAGCAGCATCAGTGCTTCCTCGTGCATCTTGGGCTTATGATAATCGAGCAAAAATTACAGAATACAATCCTGAAAAATCGAAACAGATTCTTAAACAACTTGGTCTTGATGGGCTGAAATTAAATCTTTGGGTACCTAGCGCCTCACAATCTTATAACCCAAGCCCCTTAAAAATGGCTGAACTTATTCAAGCAGACTTAGCTCAAGTAGGTATTCAAATGAGCATTCGTCCTATCGAGGGGCGATATCAAGAAACAAGTATGATGGATCGTACCCATGATATGACCTTATCGGGTTGGTCAACTGACAGTAACGATCCTGATAGTTTTTTCCGACCTCTCTTTAGCTGTGCTGCAATTGGCTCACAAACTAACTTAAGTCATTGGTGTTTACCTAACTTTGATGATATTTTGAAAAAAGCGCTTTATAGTCAGCAACTTGCTTCAAGAATGGATTATTATCATGAAGCTCAAGATATCCTTGCTCAAGAGTTACCGGTATTGCCTTTAGCAAACTCTTTACGTATGCAAGCATATCGTCATGATATTAAAGGATTAGTATTAAGTACTTTTGGTAATGCGTCTTTTGCTGGTGTTTATCGAGAGGCAGAAGTAGATGAACAAAATCACAAGAAAGAGGCTGTAAAATAATCCATGATTATTTATTCAATACGTCGATTACTTTTATTACTTGTGACACTGTTCTTTTTGTCGCTAGTAAGCTTTAGCCTAAGTTATTACACACCCAATGCTCCGTTAAGTGGTGCATCATTCACCGATGCCTACTTTTTTTATGCCCATAATATGATCCATTTTGATTTTGGTATTTCCTCTATCAATGGTGAACCAATCAAAGCGCAATTGATAGAAGCACTTCCTGCGACCATGGAGCTTTGTACATTAGCCTTTCTTTTTGCCCTTATTGTAGGTATTCCTGCTGGTATTATTGCGGGAGTTTGGCGTAATAAATCTGCCGATATTATTATCAGTAACTTCGCGCTTTTAGGTTTTTCTGTGCCTGTATTTGGGCTTGCATTGCTGTTAACTCTTTTCTTCTCACTAAAATTGGGTTGGCTACCTGTTTCAGGCCGTATTGATTTGCTTTATAACTTGCAACCTATTACAGGCATTGCATTAGTGGATGCGTGGTTATCTGATCCACCTTATCGCCAACAAATGATCATTAATGTATTACAGCATCTTATTTTACCTGTAATCACTCTGGCGATTGCACCAACAACTGAAGTTATTCGATTAATGCGAAACAGTACGGAAGAAATTATGTCAGAGAACTACGTGAAAGCAGCCGCAACTCGAGGTCTTTCACGTTTTACAATTATTCGTCGCCATATTCTTCATAATGCTTTACCTCCTATCATCCCTAAATTAGGCTTACAATTCTCCACCATGCTTACACTCACGATGGTAACAGAAATTGTATTTAACTGGCCGGGGCTTGGTCGTTGGTTAGTTACAGCAATCCGTCAACAAGATTACTCGGCTATTTCAGCAGGGGTAATGTTGGTCGGTTCAATGGTCATTATTGTCAATGTCTTATCAGATATTGTGGGTGCAATGAGCAACCCAATGAAACATAAGGTGGGATATGCCTTTAGATAGCCAATTTTATAAAGAGAAAAAAACACCCTCACCTGCTGCGGTGATTTGGCAATGTTTTTCTAAAGACGTTATCTCAATGGTAGGGTTTTATGGCGTTCTTTTTCTCTTAGCGCTCAGTATTATAGGTCCTTATATTGCGCCTTATGCACTCGACCAACAATTTTTTGGCCATCAACTAACACCGCCATCTTGGTATCAAAATGGTAATGTCTCTTATTTCTTTGGTACAGATGATTTAGGTCGTGATGTATTCAGCCGAATTTTAATTGGTACAAGCATGACCTTTGGTGGTGCATTTATTGTTACTTTTGCAGCGACACTGATGGGATTAATTATCGGCTGTTTTGCAGGTATGACCCATGGCTTAAAATCTGCCATTCTTAATCATATATTAGACACACTGTTATCCATTCCATCCCTACTACTGGCTATTATTGTTGTGGCGTTTGTTGGAACAAGTCTTGGTCACGCGATGATAGCTATTTGGCTGGCGCTGTTACCTCGTTTAGTCAGAATGATTTACTCTGCTGTTAATGATGAATTAAACAAAGAGTATGTTATTGCTTCTCGACTTGATGGTGCATCTAACATTTCCATTTTATGGTATACCGTATTGCCTAATATTACGCCGGTATTAGTTTCTGAATTAACACGCGCTTTCTCAATTGCTATTCTTGATATTACCGCATTAGGTTTTCTCAATTTAGGCGCCCAACTTCCCTCACCGGAATGGGGAGCAATGTTAGGTGATTCGTTAGAGTTAATATATGTTGCTCCTTGGACAGTCTTAATTCCGGGCGCAACAATTATGATAAGCGTTTTACTGGTGAACCTTTTAGGTGATGGTTTACAGCGTGCCATAAATGAGGGAGTTGAATAATGCCTTTATTAGATATACGCAATTTAACCATTGAATTTATGACACCCGATGGCCCAGTAAAAGCGGTAGATCGTGTTTCTATAACCTTAAATGAAGGTGAAGTGAGAGGTCTTGTTGGTGAATCAGGATCGGGTAAAAGTTTAATTGCAAAAGCAATTTGTGGCGTTACGAAAGATAATATCAATGTGACAGCAGATCGCTTCCGTTTTGATGATATCGATTTACTTAAATTATCACCAAGAGCTAGACGCCGTGTTATTGGTCATAATGTTTCAATGATTTTCCAAGAGCCGCAATCTTGTCTTGATCCTGCTACAAAAATTGAGCAGCAGCTTATACAGGCAATTCCCGGCTGGACTTTTAAAGGGCATTGGTGGCAACGCTTTCATTGGCGAAAACGTCGCGCAATTGAACTATTGCACCGTGTAGGTATTAAAGATCACAAAGACATTATGCGCAGTTATCCTTATGAATTAACCGAGGGTGAATGCCAAAAGGTGATGATAGCCATTGCTATTGCAAATCAGCCTCGATTACTGATTGCGGATGAGCCGACTAACGCGATGGAGCCAGCGACACAAACCCAAATTTTTCGTTTACTGACTCGACTTAATCAAAATAACAATATGACCATTTTGTTGATTAGCCATGATTTGCAATGGATGAGCAAATTGGCGAATAAAATTACAGTAATGTATTGTGGTCAAACCGTCGAAACAGCATCCCCTGACGAGTTATTAGTGACACCTTATCATCCTTATACTCAAGCTTTGATCCGCTCTATTCCCGATTTTACCAACTCATTAGTGCATAAGAGCCGTTTAAATACACTACCCGGCGCGATACCTTCTCTTGAGCATTTACCTGTAGGGTGCCGTTTAGGGCCTCGGTGCCCTTATGCACAGCGACAATGTATTGAAGCTCCTCGGTTACGTTTATTTAAAAACCATGCCGTGGCTTGTCATTTCCCGTTAAATGTGGAGCCAACTGATGTTCGATAAGCTACTTGAGGTGAAAAATCTATCAAAAACATTTCGCTATCGTACCGGATTATTTCGACGTCAGCAGTTAGAAGCCGTAAAACCTATAAGTTTCACGCTAGAACCCAAGCAAACTTTAGCTATTATTGGTGCTAATGGTTCGGGAAAATCTACACTCGCGAGAATGTTATCAGGTGTGACAGAGCCTACAGGTGGCGATATTTTTATTAATGGGCATCAACTGACTTTTGGTGATTATCCTTATCGTAGTCAGCGAATTAGAATGATATTTCAAGATCCCACTAACTCGTTAAACCCACGCCAACGTATTGGTCAAACATTAGAGATCCCTTTACGTCTGAATACAGACTTAAGTGCAATTGAGCGTGAAAAACGAATTTATCAAACATTACGTCAAGTGGGTCTTTTACCTGAACATGCAAACTATTATCCTCATATGTTTGCATCAGGTCAGCGCCAACGAATTGCGCTTGCACGCGCATTGATATTGCAACCTCAAGTCATTATTGCCGATGAGGCAATTGCTTCGCTGGATATGTCTTTACGCTCTCAAATTATAAACTTGATGTTAGAGCTACAAGAGACTCATGATATTGCCTATATTTATGTGACACAAAACTTAGGCATGACAAAACATATTAGCGATAAAATCATAGTGATGGATAATGGTGAAGTCGTTGAACGTGGTAATACAGCAGAAGTTCTTGCGTCACCATTACATGAAGTCACTCGAAGATTGGTAGCAAGTCACTTTGGTGAAGCCTTAACAGCAGAAGCTTGGCGTCAAGATTTGATTTAAGTGTAAACAATATAAGCATAATGTTGATTGCACATTATTTCGCCCTTTTCCCTTAACTCCTCGGAGGTGCTAGGGAAATTAAACAAATTTACAAATGTCGTGGTAGAATCAGCCACGTTTATTAACAATAAGCGTGATAACCTAACAGATAAATAAAACTGTGAATGATGTTATTATCGCGATTTACGAAAAAACAAGGATACAGCTATGGGCTTTATGACCGGCAAACGCATTCTTATTACTGGTGTTGCTAGTAAATTATCAATTGCTTATGGTATTGCCAAAGCTATGCGTGACCAAGGTGCAGAACTTGCATTTACTTACCAAAATGAAAAACTGAAACCACGCGTTGAAGAATTTGCAGCATCATTAGACTCAAATATCGTATTAGAGTGTGATGTGTCAAAAGACGAAAGCATCGATACCATGTACGCAGAACTTGCAAAAGTTTGGCCAAAATACGATGGTTTTGTTCACTCTATCGGTTTTGCTCCTGCTGACCAATTAGATGGCGACTACGTTAATGCCGTAACTCGTGAAGGTTTTAAAATTGCTCACGATATCAGTGCATACAGCTTCGTTGCTATGGCGAAAGCAAGCCGTGAAATGCTAAATCCAAATTCAGCTCTATTAACTCTGACTTATTTAGGTGCTGAACGTGCGATCCCTAACTATAACGTTATGGGTCTGGCGAAAGCCTCTTTAGAAGCTAACGTTCGTTATATGGCAAATGCTATGGGTCCTGAAGGTATTCGTGTTAACGGTATCTCTGCTGGCCCTATCCGTACATTAGCGGCATCTGGTATCAAAGATTTCCGTAAAATGTTAAGCCATTGCGAATCAGTAACGCCTCTGCGTCGTACTGTAACAACCGAAGATGTGGGTAATACTGCAGCATTCTTATGCTCTGACTTATCTGGCGGTATCACAGGTGAAATCATTCACGTAGATGGTGGTTTCAGCATCGCTGCAATGAATGAATTAGAACTAAAATAATTCTGTTCTATAAATAATAGAAGCCAGCCTTACTGTTAAGGCTGGTTTTTTTGTGGTTTTTTTGTAGTTTTTTTATGTTGCTTCTACGGTTTTTACTCTTAACTCTATTAAATACCGGTTTTTTATCTAATATCTCCCTTTTTCCTTTCATTTTTAATATCATGACTCTGTTAGATAAATTTCACTTTTGTTTTTTAGCTTATTCCTATAATCTTTTCTTTATATTAGCGATAAAATAATTACATATTAATAAAAGGATTTAATGTATGAAGAAATTTAGATTTCTGTTTTATATTTTTGCTCTTATTGGTGCAATTATTTTTGTTGTGGCTTTATTCGTTATTAAATCTGAATTAAATGTAGTAAGAAATGGAATAGAAACAACAGGCGTTGTTATTGACCAAAGTGTGAGTAAATCTTCTGATGGTAACTACTTTTATCACCCTATTATTCAGTTCAATACAGAAGATAATAAAGAAATAACGTTTCGCTCACCGGAAGGTGGTAGCCAATCTCGTTTTTATCTTGGTGAAAAGATTAACGTTATTTATCTTCCTAGTGATCCACAAAGAGCAACGATAAACAACTTTTTAGGCTTATATGGCGCGGGAACTATATTAAGTGTTTTGGGACTAGTATTTGCATCAACAGGGCTTATCCCTTTGTATTTTATCAGAAGAAGAGCCACAAGGGATCAACGATTAAAACGTGATGGCATGCCTATCAATGTAAAAATATCTGAAATTATTATTAATACTCATATTCGTTTTAATCACCGTTCTCCCTATCAAATTATTGCTGATTATCATGATACATTAAACAATCGATTAATTCGTTATAAAAGTGGTTATATCTTCTTTGATCCCACACCTTATATTAATAGGGAGCTGGTTACCGTTTATGTTGATAAAAAGAACCCCAAAGTTTATTACCTTGATATTTCATTTTTACCTTCATTTGAAGAATCATAAATAAATGTTCTTTATATTTAAAAATATAGGGAGCATTTATTTTCGTGTAATTTCATCAATTAACCGTTTTGTTCACAAATTTACAAAAGCCTTTTTTATTCGCACCTTTTGAGTTTGCTAATTTCTTAGAACCTCTTATCATCTTATATTAGTAAAGATATTCATAACATACTACGCTACACAATAGCGTGTATTAGAAGAGCATTATTTTTTTACGGTCACCTATTTTCAATACGATC
>DWTR01000027.1:0-44239 GCA_018244935.1 Ardaris minthe | reverse complement strand
TCACTTTACTATTCGGATCTGATGCGGGTATTACACGCTGAGCCAATTGAATTTGAGTTAAATCATCACTGAGATAATCATCTGAAGGCTTAACTTCAATATCTTCAGGTAAATAACGCATATCCATTCTGGCACGTAAGGTTTGATAGCGTTCTAAGCGAGCGCCCTCAAGTGTATCCATTACCATGCGCATTTCTAACATTTGCATCAGCACACCAACACTTTCTTTTGATTTTTGCTGTGACGCTTTAGCAAATGCACCGGCTGCAATTTCGGGATCTTCATCAAGCCATGTTATGCCCCAGCCTAACCAGACATCTTCACGATCAGGCTCTAATGCAATGGCCTGTTCAAAATGAGTACGCGCTTTCAATAATAAGGTTTGCCAATACTCTTTATCTTGCGGATAAATTTTAGGAGAACTGGCTAAGTTGTTGGTTCCTACGTTGTAATATTGCAATTCAAAACGTGCCACTGTTCTCACGATATCAACATTATCTTGATGAAGAGCGAGTTTTTCATTTAAAAAGCGAATACTATTATCCCAGCTTTCATGGTTATTTTTACCATTAGGCAATGCCTGTAACTCTTTTAAGATGGTTTGTAACGCTGCACGCTTTTCTTGCTGTCGTTGAGATAACCTAGGGTAATAAGAGGCATAAGGATCATAGCTAGAGCGAGTTGCTTCTCTTTCATTTTCTAATTCTGGTGCTTGTTTTTTCAATTCTGAATAAACATTTTCGATAAGTGTTATCTCTTTAGCATCTTGTCTTGCGTAAGCTTTAACCAATTTTATTAATGTTGATTGTTGCTTAACGGCATACTCTTTCCAACCAAGACGAGTACTTTCAAAACGAACAGTCACACGTTGACGATATCCGTCTTTGTTTGGCATAAAACGCCAATGACGAGCGGCATTCACTGCTTGATTATCGAACGCATCAACACCACTACTGTTTTGTACCCAAAGCCCTGAAATGCGCCCTTGAGGATCAACATCAACGGATAAAATAACATCTGCACGAGGGATATATTTTCTGATTGTTGGATAACGGATCTCAGTTAAGTTTTTCACTTCATTAGGTGATTCAACGAAAACTTCTCCGGGATACTCTTTTCCCATCATTGATTGCATTTCAATATAAGTGGTTGAATCATTATAAATTGCGTTACTCACTGGTAATCGTTGATTTGCCAACGTTGTAACATCGTCTGGTGGAGGGCTATTTTGTCGATAAAAACGATCTTCAATAACACGCGCTTGTAATATCTGATAAATCTGACGCTGATTTTCAGTAAGCTCTGAAATCGCTTTTTTCAATAATTGTTGTGCTGAAATATCATTATGACCTTGCTTAGCCAGTTTGAGCGTATCTGCCACCATTAACGCTAACATCGCTTTTTCAATTTGTGCATCAACAGAACGATGAGCAATATAAGTCAGTGCTAAAACTTGCCATGCCTCAGGCGATAACGGTGCAACAGCAATAACATTAATACCTGATTGCGTTAATTGAGCATCATTACTATTTGAAAGGGAAGCTAATGCCTGAGCAACCATAATCTCAGGTTGATTTAATAGCCAGTCGCCATAAAAATTAAGCGTTTTTACAGCTTCCGCACGTTCTGGCGTTCCTTTGGTATGAGCTAAATAAGCCTCTTTCGCTTTTATCGCTTCAGTCACATCATCGCTAAAATAATCCAATCCTGGCAAAGCAATTCTCGCTTTCTCAATAGCGCTAATCGATGCCAGTGCTTTCGGTTGATTAGACCGAATAACGTTACGGATCTCATTTTCGCTATTAACAACAAGATAATGATAATTTTGCCATTCTGATTGTTCGATATTTTGTAAAACAAAACGACGGCGATCTTCTAATTCATTCGTTGGGATCACCGATAATGACACACCCAGCGCCATTAAAAGCACGAGTCCACCACCACATAAATAGTAAATATTTTTAGCTCGCCACGATTGCAATAACATAACAATCGTCATAATAAGAGAGCCTAGCCATACTCCCAGCAAGAAATTACGCTCATCAAAGCGCACTGATGAGGGGAGAATTTTGCTATTAAAACTATCAATCAAACTAAAGGTTGAAACTAAAAAAGCTGGCAACCAAAAAGGAAACAGTAATGTTATAACGCCAATAATAATCAGGATCAGCTTTATTCTTTTTTTCATGTTATTTCCCTAACCTATGGCTTTCTTTTCAAAATATGCATGGAAGGGAAAACAAAAATAACTAACAAAATAATGGCTGAAATCATTAAAAACATCACACTCAGCATCGTTATTAATATTTGTTCAATATAATCAGCTTTAATTAGATCAGTAACCCAGCTAGAGCCTAAACTGCCGCTGGCGCCTTGTGGAATAAAATTCATCAATAATAATCCCAACAGTACAGGGACTATCATGGCAATAGCGGTATGTAATACGACTTTGGGTACTTTATTTATTGCATTTTTAACTGCAATAAATATCGCTGGAGGCTGAATAGGTTTCGCTGGCGTCGTTTGGGCTGGCGCTTGTCGGATATTCGCATTTTGTACTCGTTTTTGACGAACTTGCTCGTGTTGCGTTTGGTTTTGTTTTTGAGTAATTGCAACTTGCTGTAACTTCGCCCCTCTTGCACAAGCTGCGCAAGCTTTACCTGCAAAATGCTGATGGTTTTTATCTTTTTGACAAATAACTAATTGTTGCTTTTCAGGCTGTGCATATTCATAAAGTGCTGTTGTCCATGCTTTTGCACTTGGTCTTTGTGAAGGTGCGCCTGAAAAGGCTTTATCAAAGAGTGTTCTGAGTTTATCGGGTAATTGTTTATGTCCACTGGCGACATTAGGGGTGATCAAATTATGCGCTTTTACGCCATAACCATAAAAACGCCCTGCTATACGCCTTGGAATATCTGTAGGTACAGTGTCATTTTTAGGACGACCGCTAAAAGGATGGATACCAAAATTAAGCAACTGGAAAATAATAACGGCTAAGGCAAATCGGTCTTGCCACTCTTCTTGAGATTCTGGAACCGTTTGTTTTGCTTGAAACTCAGGGGCAAGATATTCAACGGTAAATTGCCCAGCAGGAAAGCGTGCATTCTCACCTTGGATACTGAATCCATCACAATCAAGAAGAGACATATACAGACTTGATTTATAAAACCGCAAATTCAGCGGTTTCATATCAATAATACGGTGCCCTTGCTGATGTAAAGCATCAATCAACGAGCAAAGGTTATATGCAAGACTCACTTTCGCACCCATTCCTGTGGGTAAACCATGAGCTTTAGCTTGGCGCTCTTGAAGAATGTACTCCAACTCAATCGTATTTTTGACATCAAGCTCAGGCATCACAAAGCCAACAAATTGTTTTTGGCTATTGTATAAACGAGCTTGAGGCCATGCGAGTTGGATAATAGGCGTATCGTTGACAGAAACGGGCTTTAATGCAGGCTCTAACTTCTGCATTGCCGTGATTTTTTTCAGATAATAAGCTTTATCAATTTTATCATGGTAAACTTTTGAGACTTGGAAAGGTGCATTATTAATATGGCTAACGCTGCCTGCACCACCGCTTTTTATCAAAGTACCTATTTGATAAATCTTACCATTTTCATCTTGTAGTTGTGTCGATAGTAGCTGTGTCGATATAGGTTTGCTTGGTTTCTGTTTCTTTGCCTTTACCACAACTCTTCATCCCTGATACAAATAACTAAGGTTTTATCATCGCCGGTGATTGAATGTGTTCGAGGATCAGCTAAAGTCCCTGCTAATGCCTCACTTCCGCTATCTTCTGATACTGTTTTTAAATAACGGATCACAGGAGTAATAAACGGTTCATAAAGGGCATCACACGCTTTATTCATCGCAAAAGGCTGTACACCATCAGACATCAAAATAACCTGTTTTACCGGTTTATTTAGGGGAATAACGCGTAAATGTGCTTCCCAATTTTCTGACGTCACAAACCAAGTTTGATTCGCATATTCTCCATTTTCAGGCTGTGATACATAACTTGTACCATCGCAATATTCCACCACAGCAATGCCATCGCCTAAATGGAATAAATAGCCACTATCATCACCAACCCAACATGCAACCAGTGTTGATGCATATTCATTAAGCGCACACTGCTTTATTTCTGCATATTCAGCCAGTTGGAGGCGAATATCTTCAATAAGTTGTTTAGCCCCTTGGGTTATCTGTTTTTCGGTTAACAAATCAATGTTTGGCCACTCTGTAATACGTAGCGTAAATAACCGGGCAACAAGCTGAGCGCCTTGTTCACTATAACGAGAAGAGCCAGCGCCATCACAAACAGCAGCGATAAGATATTCACCTTTACGACGAATAAAATAAGCATCCTGACAGAGGATTTGACGTTCTTGATGGGCAATACCTGTCACAGATGCCCCATAAGCTAACCAATCATTCATCAAACAGGTACACTCGCCCAAGAATCAGTTGAAGGTAATTGTGCTGTGCCACCCGGTGTTGATTGAGAAACCACCTGCATGCTGGCGCTTAGCCACAAGAACAGTTCTTTAAATTGCAGCCCTTTAAGCATTTTCACACCATTAACACCATTACGGCTAAAACTTCCCATAACTTCGGCTGATGCACCATCAACCATAATAGGAAATACCGCTGTTTTTTGGTTTTCTTCTGCTTGACGACAAAGCTGTGCAGCCTGTTCCCATTGGTCTGTCGGAACACCATCAGACATTAAAAATAGCCAAGGACGAGTATAAGCAACACCCGCTTGTTTAAAACGCTGTTTTTCAGCTTCTATTTCTTCAAGTGCGAGCGTAATGGCTTGCCCCATCGGCGTTGTGCCATTAGCTTCTAAAACAGGCGCTGTAAAGTCCATCGCATCTTTCCAATCACCATGAACCGTACATTGGTCATATCCGCCATATTCAATAACCAGAATACGTACACGTTTAGCCGCAATCACATCGTTTTTAAGTTCTTGTTCGAGTAATTTAAGCCCTTCATTTAGTTGTTGAATAGGTTGACCATACATACTGCCAGAGCTATCTAGTACTAAGATCAGAGGGGTTCTTTGTTCACTATTATCAACCAAGGCTACGTCTGGGATCATAAGATGCTCCATCATTCAGTTATTATTTTTCATGATAGTAATTAATGTAACATAAAGACGCAAAATTCATCAGAAAGAAAAAAGCAATAAAGTGAAGATAAAGATATTTCTGATGAAAAATAAGCTTTAAGGTTTAAAACGCGATGTTTTAAATTAAATTTGAGAGTGTTTTCATGATTTCAGATGAAAAAAAACACCTTATTACATCTTGTAAAAGGTGCTTTTTAATAAACTATTTATGATGTTAATAGTGGATTTTTTGGCGTCCAGCAATAGAGTGCGAAAGCGTTGTACCATCGACCATTTCAAGTTCACCTCCCACTGGAACTCCATGGGCAATTCGGCTAGCCGAAATATCATACTGAGCACAAATTTCAGCAATATAATTGGCTGTTGCCTCACCTTCAACGGTCGGGTTTGTCGCCAAGATCACTTCTGAAATAGTCTCTTGGCTTAAGCGCTCTTCAAGTCTATCTAAACCAATATCCATAGGTCCGATACCATCTAAAGGGGATAAATGCCCCATTAAAACAAAGTATCGACCCGCAAACTGCCCTGTCTGCTCGATAGCATGAATATCCGCAGGACTTTCAACAACACAAATTTGCCCATTTTGCTGACGGCGAACATTAGCACAGATAGTACAACGTTCTTCTTCAGTAAAAGTTCGGCAATCACAGCAATGACCAATTTCAGACATTGCACGCGTGAGTGCTTGTGCAAGTCGCATACCACCGCTTCTATCGCGTTGAAGTAGTTGGAAAGCCATTCGTTGCGCTGACTTAGGCCCGACACCGGGTAAACAACGCAACGCTTCCATTAATGATTCAAGAAGTGGGCTGGTTTGCATTAGAATGGCATCTTAAAGCCTGGTGGCAATTGCATACCGTTAGAAACAGAGGCCATTCTTTCTTTTTGTGTTTCATCAATACGACGCGCAGCATCATTAAAGGCAGCAGCAATCAGATCTTCCAGCATCTCTTTGTCATCTTCTAGCAGGCTAGGATCGATTTCAACACGACGGCAATTATGAGCACCATTGATAGTGATCTTAACTAAGCCAGCGCCAGATTCACCTGTCACTTCTAAGTTTGCGATCTCTTCTTGCATTTGTTGCATTTTTTCTTGCATTTGTTGGGCTTGCTTCATCAGATTACCCAAACCACCTTTTCCGAACATAATTGTCTCTCTTTGTAAAAGCCACACAGTATGAAGTCATACAACATGTTGCGATTAAACAGGTCGGATACTCTCTTCATCCAATTCAGCATCAAAATATTGCTGTAATGTTTGAATCGTTTTATCCGTAATAATCGATTGACGCGATAACGCCAATTTTTCATCATAAATGGCTTGTCGCCACTCCAACGGTGTTTTTACCGCTGGGTCATCATCTTCTATAATTGTGAGTGAAATTGCTTTTCCATGCAATTCACTTAACGCATTAGTAAGCGTGCGTAACGTATTTGCTGAATTTAAATGTTTCTGTTTAGTTCGTAAATGCAAAATAACGTTTTCTTCGCTTACCGTCTCTTTATACGCATTTAATGCCAGTTGTTGTACCAATTTAGGGAGCGGCATTTTGTCAATTTCAGCAGCCCACGCATCTCTTTCTTGCGACTCTTTCGCAATTTTTGCTGCTAGTTCAGGCGTTTTTTCATATTCGAGAACTTCTTTGATCTCTTTTGGTGAAGAAACAACCTCTTGCGTTGACATTAGTTCAGGGTTTTGCGGACGCCACTGATACTCTTCTTTTTTCTTTTTTTCAGGGGCATTAGTCTGACGCTTCGCTACTTGCTGGCGTTTTTCACTCACGGCTGCTAGCCGCTCTAATGCACTAGCAGCCGGCTTAGCCCGATTAGGCGTCGCCGGTTCAGACTTTTTTGGCGGGGTTTGTTGTTCCGTCCCCTTTATTGCCTGCCTTGCCCTGAGAAGTTGTGCTGCGGGGCTATTGCCGAGTGAAGCACTATTTTCTATTGGTGAAGAAGATGAATGAGCCATTTGAGGCGAATGAGTCTGCGCCGTTTGTGGAGAATAATGTTCAGACTTTCTATTCGTAGGCAATGATGCTGAAGGTAACGTCTGTGCTAATGGAGCAGAAGGTATTTCATCAATCACTGTTTTAGGATGAAAAGCCAGCGCACGTAACAGCGTCATTTCAACGCCCATACGTCTATCTGGCGCATAAGCCAGTTCTTTTCGCCCTACTAATAAGGTTTGATAATAAAGCTGTAAATCTTGTGGAGAAACAGATTTAGCCAATAAGCGTAGGCGTTCTTGAGTAAATTGCTCTTGAGGATTTTCTTCACTAGGCAATAACTGCAACATCGCAATTTGATGCAGTAATGAGAGTGTTTCCACCAAGAAATTTTCCCAGTCAGTACCTCTTGAAGCGACTTCATTAACCAGCGACATGACCTGTTGACCATCCGCTTTTACTAGCGCTTCAATCAATGCTAAAGGCTGAGCGTCATCAATCGTGCCAAGCATTTGACTAACCACTTCCGCACTGACAACACCTTCACCACTTGCGATAGCTTGGTCTGTTAAGCTCAATGCATCTCGCATACTGCCATCGGCAGCGCGTGCAATAAGTTGACGCGCTCTTACATCATTTTCAATATGCTCTGCTGATAGCACTTTTTCGAGCTGTGTCGCAATTTGGTCAATATCTAATGCTCGCAGATGAAATTGCAAACAACGCGATAAAATCGTCACCGGTAGTTTTTGTGGATCAGTCGTCGCTAATAAGAATTTAACGTGCTCTGGTGGTTCTTCTAATGTTTTTAGTAGCGCATTAAAACTGTGACGAGAAAGCATGTGAACTTCATCAATCAAGTAGACCTTAAAGCGCCCTCTTGCTGGCGCGTACTGCACATTATCTAGCAGTTCGCGAGTATCTTCTACCTTAGTACGAGATGCCGCATCGATTTCAATTAAATCGACAAAACGCCCTTGTTCTATTTCAAGGCAATTTGCACATTGGCCACAAGGTTTACTCGTAATACCTGTTTCACAATTCAACCCTTTGGCAAATAATCGGGCAATAGTGGTCTTTCCGACACCTCTTGTGCCAGAAAAAAGATAGGCGTGATGAAGTCGCTGATGATCAAGACCATTAGCTAAAGCAGTCAACACATGACGTTGACCAACAACATCGTTAAAAGTTTGTGGGCGCCACTTACGGGCAAGTACCTGATAGCTCATTGATTCCGCTAAATTTGAACGAGATTTATCTCTATGCTAACACAGGGGCGACCTATTGAGCGAGATCTGTGAGAAACAAATGAGATATTGATGAAAGAACCAGCAGAAATTGAAGATAAAGTAAGAGGTAACAATTGTGCGGGCAACAATATACATTTATAAAAATAGAAATACTTATAAACGAGATATAAACACCCGCACTCTTACTTGTGTTTACGATAAGAACTTAATGCGTTCTTCTCTAAACAGTGAAGATATTAATGTCCTGGGAAATCAACCAGTGTAAAGCTGTGAACACCTTGTTTTTCTAAGCGTTCGATACCGCCTAAATCAGGTAAGCAGATAATAAATGCAGCTTCTGTCACAGTACCACCTAAACGGCGGATCAGACGAGCAGTTGCTTCAATGGTGCCACCTGTTGCCAGTAAATCATCAACCATTAATACTTTATCTTTATCCGTAATGCTATCTTTGTGGATCTCTAAAGTATCTGTGCCGTATTCCAGATCATAAGTTTCACTGAGCGTTTCGCGAGGCAATTTACCTTTTTTACGAACAGGAACAAAACCAACACCTAGGCGTAAAGCGACAGGAGCACCAAATAGGAAGCCACGCGCTTCGGTACCCACAACTTTAGTGATACCCTGACCTTGATAGTGTTCTACCAATAGATCAATGGTTGCCTGATATGCAGCAGGATTATCTAATAATGTAGTGATATCACGGAATAATATCCCTTCTTTTGGATAATCAGGAATGGTTTCAATACTGTCTTTAATAAATTGCAGTTGTTGCGCGTTAGCAGTCATAATCAGTGCCATAATAAAAAACGAAACGATAGAATCTATGCAATATGCCGTTAAAATGCAACAGAAAGCCAATTAACAACTCTTTTTTGTTGCTTTAAGTCAATTCATGTTTTTATCAAAACAGGGACAAGAACCAGATGAATAAACCCGATCCTTTAAGCTTGTTTAAAAAACAGATAGACAATCTAGCCGAAACAGTGGCGCCTATTGCAAACAAAAAAATTGCAGCACCTTGCTTCGACACAGCACTATTCCACCGCCGAAGTGATTCCCTTGGTGGCTATATGCAACAGATCCGCGATAATTTTATCCAGTTAATCGCTTGTGTTGAGGCACAACGAAGCCAGCAGGTTAAATTTCTGGCCACACAAATCCTACAACAAATTGAAGCATTAACTCGTGAATTATCGACACAAACACTAAGAAAGCAAGAGAACCAGCTTACTCAACGAAAAAAAAGTGTCGATTTATACCAAAAGCTTGCCCAACATCAGGATTATGAGCGTCGATTACAAGCCATGATCCAAGATAGAGAACTTTCATTAACGCAAGCACAAAGCTTTATCAAGCAACAAGAGTTGCAAAAAGAGATTGCCGCTCTTGAAAATCGCCTTGCGCGCTGCAAAAACGCCCTGTTTTCTATCGAAAAGAGCATTGAGAAACAAGAAGATAAATTTTAAAGGAGGTGATAATGAGTTTAAAAGAAGCACCAGAGTCTGTTCAATTGGCAGTCGATCTTATCTATTTACTTGAAAGCCACCATATTGATCCTAAAACTGCACTAGAAGCCCTTGAGATTGTGCGCCAAGATTATGAAAAAAAATTAGCAGCACAATCTACTCATTCATCCCTTTAATTAAGCAAAAGGTGTATTGGCTTCAGGTGTTGAACCATCAAGAGGACGTTTTATCTCTTGTACTTCATCACCTTGTTTATTATGTAAATAGACATCAAGTTGGTTAAACGCAATATTGATATTATTTTCATTACATAACTTATCAATCGCACGGTTAACTTCATCTATTGCAATACTTCTATCACCTAATGTTCTGACATAAAAACGCAAGTCATGATTCAGCGTACTTGCCCCAAACTCAGTAAATAACACCACCGGTTCTGGCTCCGTCATCACTCTGACATTATCTTTAGCCGCCTTCATTAAAATCTCTTTGACCTTATCAAGATCAGAGCCATAAGCGACACCAACTTGAATAATAATACGTGTCACCGTATCAGATAATGTCCAGTTAATAAGCCGTTCGGTCACAAACGCTTTATTTGGAATAATCACTTCTTTGCGATCAAAGTCAGTCACTGTCGTCGCCCGAATACGAATTCGGCTAACCGTACCGGAATAAGTACCAATAGTAACCGTATCACCAATTCTGACGGGTCTTTCGAACAAAATAATTAGACCAGACACAAAGTTTGCGAATATTTCTTGTAAACCAAACCCTAAACCAACCGTTAAAGCGGCCGCTAACCATTGCAGTTTTTCCCAGGCGACACCTAATATTCCCAGTGATACGATGGTTCCGATAGCAATAATAATGTAGGTCAAAATGGTTGTGATCGCGTAAGAAGCCCCTTGTTGCAGTTTTATACGAGATAAAATTAATACCTCTAATAAACCTGGTAAATTTCGTGTCATAAACCAAGAAATTGCCATAATAGAAACAGACAATAATAGGTCGGCAACAGTAACCGCTTTAACGACATTACCAAGCTCTGTCGGCAAAGTGTAACTCCAGAGCGTTATTCCATCTAAATAGGTAAAGACCGTAATAAAATCAGACCAAATACCATAGAAACTAGACGCAAAGATGATAAATAAGATCATCGTTGTTAGTCTTAATGATTGCTGATTGATTTGATCCATATCCATTGGTGGTTCTTGAATAGGTTCGAGGCTGTTATCTTCGCCCTCTTTTTTCTCTTTTAACATAGCTTGTCTACGTTCAAGAGCGCGACGATAGGCAAGACGTCGAGCCGCAACAGTTAAGCCACGTAAGCTTGCATGATAAGCAATAAACCACAGCATGAGCAGATATAAGCTGTCAATCCAGCGATTTGCTAAACGCAATGCTGTGTAGTAATAACCAAAAATAACCAATCCCATTAAAATAAGGGGCGAAAACGTTAATAAGGTAATGACGACCGTTCTAACAACATGATTACCCTTTTCTTGCCATATTTCACGGCAAAATGGCAGCGCACACAGGCTAATACCAAATAATGAAATAATCGCAACTAATTGCCCAATAACATCCCCCACCAACAGTAATGGATTATTAATGCCATAAGCTGAAAGCAGAATAATTGGCAACATTGGCAGTGATAAGCGTAATAAACGTTTACGATTTTGCTGAACGCGTTCAAGAGGAATTTTAAAATGTTTTACGGCAACACCATTGTCAGACATTAAGCGATAAGACCATTCAAACATCAGCCAAAATACCGCAAATTGCCATGCAAAAGACCAAATAAATTCTTGCTGCACATTAAAGCTATTAATTAGCCAATACCCTATTGCTAATACAATACAAGAAAGGGGTAATGTTTTTATAAATACAATCCCTAATGCTAATGGCGTATGCAGTTGTGAATCTTTATTAAGCTTATTAATATCCGCATTCAGTTTTTCAAATTGCATATCTAGCTTTTTGCGTTGCCAAATAATCAACAAACTGAACGAAATAAGTGCAATAAGTACAGGAAGTGATTTCTTAGCCCCGATCAACAGATTTTCATTTGACCAGTTAAGTTTAAAACCTTGAAATTCGGCAACCGCTTGTGTCGGAAATCCTGCAAACCAATTAAGATTAATCGGCTTATTACTGCTTACCCAGAAAATTTGCTGAGCCAATGTGTTTTCGAGTGAACTGACCACACTGCGTAATTGTTGCTGATCCATTTGGAGATTAATCGAACCCGAAATTTGATTACCTAATTGGTTATTCAGTTTATCGAGTAATTCTCTACGGGCATCAATTAAGAGTTCCAAAGCATTGCGTAACTCTTTTTGCGCATTGGCATCTGTAGTTTCAGGATGTGTTGATTGATACTCTTTCATCAACTGATCAATATAAACATTAGGTTGAATGATTTGATCACGTTGCTTGTTTATTTCAAATTGTTCTAATCGTAAATCGGCAATTTTATCAGGTAAGTTATTAATAAATATACCATCGGGTAAATCAACTTGTTCTTCAAACAGAATACGTGACAGTAATAAACTTCCTTTAAGCACATCAATTTGTTCTTTTAAATTGCGTTCAGATTGAATGGCTCTATCTAAACGATTCTTTACGAGTAAGCTATGGCGATTTAAATCGTTGTTGTTTTGTGTGGTAACAATCAACTTATCACTAAGCTGTTTATTAATTTCTGTTTGTACCAAATAAAATGGATCATTATTAATGATCTGATTCTCAAGCCCTGTACTTTGGGCTTCTTTGGCCGTTTCCTCTGAGCTATCTAAGCGTTTATCATTGATAGCATCTTGAAGTAATTGAGCATGTTCTTGTGAAAGGTCGATATAAGCAGAACTATAATCTCGCTGTAGTTGCAATAAGCTTTGCAGTTGCACATTTGATTGGAGAGTTCGCTTTTGAAAATTATTTTGTTGTTGAAGATAATATTGTTCTAATTGCAACAGTTGCACTGCTGAAGTGCGCATTTGTGCTTTATCAGCACTGCTTTTATTCAACAAGGTTCTTATTTGTTGCAGTCTTTCTGAGTTGCCGAATAAAACAGATTGCGCCCTTTCAGGTTGTGTTTGTAATACAATAAGCTCATTACTGTAGTTGGCTAAATCATCTTGAGACTTTTGTAATGACTGTAAAACCGTTTCAAGTTGAGATTCTAATGTTGTAAGCGGTAAAGCCTCTAATGATTTTTTATAATCGTCAGCTTCTTTATTGGCAATTTTTTGTTTTAATTGATCGAGTTGATATTGTGTACTACGTAATTTTTCTGGTAATTGATCGACTGTTTTATTGTAGCTTGTCGATTTTTTCTCTAATTGTTGAATATCATCAAGCAATAAAAGCGATTGTTCGAGATCTGTGATAGTTAATTTATCTTCTGCACTTAACTCACTGCGCTTATTTAATAAATTAAGCTGGTTTTGAATGCTTTCTTGAGTCGGTAAATTACTCGGTGCCGCAGCTAAAACGGCGGTAATGGAGAGTCCCCAAAGAATAAAGACAATAATCGTGGCTGTAATAACCGTCTTTATTTGACTATTAAATTGAGAAAAAAGAGTTTGTGTACACATGGTTAAGCAACTTGTTCAATTAATATTGAAAAACTGTTTATTAGTATAATCCAATTGCTTTAAATTGGCAGTGTAAACAGAGCAAGTTGCTTGGTTTGTTTCTCGCCTGAGAAAACGAAATAGTGATCAGAAAGTCAGGATTTTATCCGCATCGAGCGTCCACTGCGCTAAATCGACTAATGTACCTAATTCTGCACCATCAACAAGTGGTAAATCACTGATACCACGCGTATCTGTACATGTTTTACAGAGTTTAACAGGCACATTTTGCGCGGTGAGAATTTCCAGCATTTGCTGTAAGTTATAACCTTCTTTAGGTTGTTGACGAGCTAAAGCCCCAGTTACAGCATCAGACATTAAAAAAATATTTAATTCGGTTTCTGGATGCTGTTCTTTTAATGTAATCGATAAACGCAGTGCGTTAAATAATGATTCATTGCCATAAGCTGCGCCATTAGCAATAACTAATACCTTACTCATAAACATCTTCCTCAAGTTTAATAATAAATTAAGATGGCGCTGATATTCTCATATTTGCGCTATGCTTTATCATATCAATAAAGCTATCAATCAAATATTGACTTTCATCTTTGATAGAAAAACTTTCTGGTGAAAATAACCAATTTTCGGCAAGCCCTGTCATCATGGCTCTTAACATAATAGCGGCCCTTCTTAAATTAAGATCGGCAGGAAGCTGTTTTTTTTCAATACAACGAGATAAAGACTGTTCTATTCTAGAGTGATCCGCTGCACACAATTCTCTGCGAATTTCAACAATTGGTGTCATTTCACCGACAAATTCGCATTTATGGAAATATATTTCTAAAAGTGCATTATGTTTGGGATCTTCGACAATTGATGTCAATATGTAAATAAGTAATTCTCTTAATACAAATAGTGGATCATCTGGGTATTTTGATTGATACTCTATTTCTAAAGATTCTATTTTTAAGTCGGTGAGTTCGCACGCTTCAGTAAATAAATCCACTTTATTTTTAAAGTGCCAATATATTGCGCCACGGGTAACGCCTGCCGCTATTGCAATATCTGAAAGTGATGTGGCAGAAACGCCTTGCACAGTAAACAGCCTAAGTGCAGCATCAATAATCTGCTGTTTTGTTTCTTGTGCCTGCCGTTTAGTTTTTCGTGCCATTAATCCTCGATTTTGACTGAAGTTAATTTACATACATTCATGTATGTTTGTACTATACATCGCAATCAATCATCAACTTAATTATTTTTATCCCGGGAAACAACGTTTGAATAGAGGTTTTCTTATGCGAAAAAACAGAGGGGTTTTGCCTCTGGCTCTGTTAGTGCTATCAGGCAGCTTGGTTCTTGCTGGATGTGACGACAAAGCTAAACAGTCTGCTGGAGGCCCACCTCCTGCACCGGCTGTCGGTGTTGTGACTTTAGGAGCTGAAGCTCTGACAATCACCACTGATTTACCAGGTCGTACATCAGCCTTCCGTATTGCTGAAGTTCGCCCTCAAGTTGGCGGCATTATTTTAAAACGTAATTATACAGAAGGTAGCTATGTAGAAGCGGGTACATCTTTGTACCAAATCGACCCAGCTATTTTTGAAGCAACTTTAAATAGTGCGCAAGCTGAATTAGCGAAAGCTAAAGCGAATGCTGAAATAGCTCGTCTCACCGTGGAGCGTTATAAACCTCTACTTGGTACAAACTATGTCAGTAAACAAGATTTTGATACTGCAACATCTCAGTACGCACAAGCGGTTGCCGCTGTTAAAGCAGGTGAAGCTGCTGTAACGACTGCAAAAATTAATCTTGAATATACAAAAGTAACGGCACCTATTTCAGGTCGTTCAGGTAAATCTACTGTGACTGAAGGCGCGCTAGTTGCTACAGGTCAGCAAGTGGCACTTACCACTGTTCAGCAAATTGATCCGATTTACGTCAATGTGACGCAATCGAGTGAAGACTACCTGAAACTTAAAAATGAAATTGAAAGTGGCGTTATTCGTCAAGAGCAAGGTAAACCTGTTGTTCATTTAACATTGACTAATGGGCAAGCTTACGCACAGAAAGGTCATTTAGAGTTTTCTGATGTGACTGTTGATGAAACGACAGGCTCTATTACGATGCGTGCAATCGTACCTAACCCAAATGGGGAATTATTACCTGGTATGTTTGTTCGCACCAAGTTAGAAAATGGTATTCGTCAAAATGCAGTTTTGATCCCACAGCAAGCCGTTATTCGTACAGCTCGTGGTGATGCAACGACAATGGTTGTTAATAAAGACAATGTTGTTGAAGTTCGTACCATTGAAGTATCACAAGCTGTTGGTAATAAATGGCTCGTTAATAGTGGTGTTCAGGCTGGTGAGCGCGTTATCGTTTCTGGATTGCAAAAAGCAAAACCAAAAATGACAGTAACGGCTCAAGAAGAGAATTTAGATGCGAAGCCATCACCTGAACAAACTGAGCCAGCTAAGAATCCTCAATAAGGAGTCGGTGATCCATGCCTAAGTTTTTTATAGATAGACCGATATTTGCGTGGGTAATTGCGATAATTACCATGCTCGCAGGTCTTCTGGCACTCATCAAACTGCCTGTTGCCCAGTATCCAACGATTGCACCGCCAGCGATTTCTATCTCTGCGGTTTATCCTGGTGCTGACGCCACCACTGTGCAGAACACCGTTACCCAAGTTATCGAACAGAATATGAATGGTATCGATAACATGGTGTATATGTCTGCGACCAGTGACTCAGCGGGTATGATGAATATCACTCTGACCTTTGAAGCAGGTACTGACCCTGATATCGCGCAAGTACAGGTGCAGAACAAACTGCAACTTGCCATGCCGTTATTACCTCAGGAAGTGCAACAACAAGGGATTAGTGTTGATAAATCCTCAAGTTCATTCTTGATGGTTGCAGGTTTCATCTCAAATGACGGTTCAATGTCGCAAGATGATATCGCAGACTATGTAGGTGCAACGATTAAAGACCCATTAAGCCGTGTAACCGGCGTGGGTGAAACCCAGTTATTTGGTACTCAATATGCAATGCGTATTTGGTTAGATCCCGATAAGCTGGTGAAATACAACATGACAACACTTGATGTTATTGGTGCGATTAAAGCACAAAATAACCAAGTGGCAGCAGGTCAATTAGGGGGAACACCTCCTATTCCTGGTCAGCGTTTAAACGTATCAATCATTGCTCAAACTCGACTCAATACCGCAGAACAATTTGGCGATATCCTGATGAAGGTCAATACTGACGGTTCACAGGTTAAGTTAAAAGATCTCGGTGTAGTTGAAATGGGGGCTGAAAGCTACAGTACTATTGCTCGCTTTAATGGCTTACCCGCTTCTGGTATCGGTATTAAATTAGCAACAGGTGCTAACGCATTAGATACAGCAACCGCTGTGCGTGCTGCATTGGCAGAAATGGAGCCGTTCTTCCCTGCGGGATTAGAGGTTGTTTATCCTTACGATACAACGCCATTCGTTAAGATCTCTATTTTCGAAGTGGTAAAAACGCTGGTTGAAGCAATCATGCTGGTATTCGTAGTTATGTATCTGTTCTTACAGAACTTCCGTGCTACGTTAATTCCAACAATTGCAGTGCCTGTTGTATTGTTAGGAACCTTCGCCATACTCTCGGCGTTTGGTTATTCGATAAATACCTTGACGATGTTCGCGATGGTACTTGCTATCGGGCTTCTGGTGGATGATGCCATCGTTGTGGTAGAAAACGTCGAACGTGTAATGCAAGAAGAAGGTTTATCGCCTAAAGAAGCAACACGTAAATCTATGGGACAAATCCAAAGTGCGCTGGTCGGTATCGCCTTAGTGCTTTCTGCGGTATTTATTCCAATGGCATTCTTTGGTGGTTCAACAGGTGCAATTTATCGCCAGTTCTCTATCACCATCGTATCAGCAATGGTTCTGTCTGTTTTCGTTGCATTGATTTTAACACCCGCACTTTGTGCAACGATGTTAAAACCTATACCGAAAGGCAGCCATGGTGTGCAAACAGGTTTCTTTGGTTGGTTTAACCGTACCTTTGAAAAAAGTAGCCACCACTATACTGACAGTGTATCCTGTACTCTTCGTGGTACTGGTCGTTACTTACTGATTTACGTTTTATTAGTCGCAGGTATGGCGTTAATGTTTATTCGCTTACCCGCATCGTTCTTACCTGAAGAAGACCAAGGGGTATTACTGACAATGGTTCAGTTGCCTGCTGGCTCCACACAAGAACAAACACAAGACGTACTAGAAAGAGTAAACGACTACTTCAATACCGATGAGAAAGAACTCGTTAAATCTGTCTTTACCGTAAGTGGCTTCGGCTTCGGTGGTCAAGGACAAAATATGGGTCTGGTTTTCGTTGTATTGAATGATTGGGATGAACGTAAAGCAGAAGAAGACAAAGTGCCTGCTATTGTAGGACGTGCCAACGTGGCATTATCCCAAATTAAGGAAGCCTTTGTTTACTCATTTAACATTCCAGCGATTGTTGAGTTAGGCTCTGCGGGTGGTTTCGAATTCGAGTTAGTGGATAAAGCTAACCTCGGTCACGATAAACTCATGGAAGCTCGAAATCAATTACTCGGAATGGCAGCGCAACAACCTCAAATGTTAATGGGTGTGCGTCCTAATGGTCAGGAAGATACGTCACAGTATCGTCTGTTTATCGACCTAGAAAAAGCACAAGCTCAAGGTGTTGCAATTAGTGATATCTATTCAACATTGGGTACGATGTTTGGTGGTAGCTATGTAAACGACTTTATCGACCGTGGTCGTGTTAAGAAAGTTTACGTTCAAGCTGAATCACAATTCCGTATGTTGCCACAAGATATTGGTAATCTTTATGTTCGTAACAATGTCGGTCAGATGGTTCCATTCTCATCGTTCATTGATACAAGTAAAGATCCTTGGTTATACGGCTCTCCTCGTTTAGAGCGCTATAACGGTTTACCAGCAGTTCAAATTCAAGGTAGTGCAACACCGGGTCAAAGTAGTGGTGATGCAATGCTTATGATGGAAGATCTCGCAAGTAAACTACCAAGCGGTATCGGTTATGAATGGACAGGAATGTCATATCAAGAACGTTTATCGGGTAACCAAGCGCCTGCGCTGTATACCATTTCTTTGATAGTTGTATTCCTTTGTCTTGCTGCTCTTTATGAAAGTTGGTCAGTACCATTCTCCGTTATGTTAGTTGTTCCACTGGGTGTTATTGGTGCGCTTGCATTAACATCAATAAGAGGGCTTGAAAACGACGTTTACTTTAAGGTTGGGCTACTAACAACCATTGGGTTATCGGCGAAAAACGCCATCTTGATTGTTGAATTCGCCAAAGACTTGATGGAGAAAGAAGGTAAAGGACTCATAGAAGCAACGTTAGACTCTGTTAGAATGCGTCTACGTCCAATTCTAATGACTTCACTTGCCTTTATGTTAGGGGTTATTCCTCTAGTATTAAGTAATGGTGCGGGTTCTGGCGCTCAGAACTCAGTAGGTACAGGTGTATTCGGTGGTATGATTGCCGCAACCTCCCTTGCTATCTACTTTGTTCCTATTTTCTTCGTTGTGATCCGTAGACGATTTGCGAAGAAAAATGAAGATTTAGAGCACCCAAATCATTCTCACTAATTTGAATGAATTTGAATGATAATGCCCAAAAGGTCGCGAAAGCGGCCTTTTTCTTTATCTATTGATGCGCTGTTTTAAATGAAAACTTATCTCATTATATTATTTTTAGGAAATATCTCTTTAATCAATAAATTCATTTTATTTTTTTTCTTATATGTGACTTTTTGTCAAAATTAAGCTGTTCTGTTATTTATAAATAACAACGATAATTATGCCTCATTTACACGCTTAAACATTTAAAATATAATAAAAACAAATAAAATCATTACGTTAAGATAAAATCGCTTTAATCGGGATTTCTTAATTTTTACGAAAATAGACAAAATTCTGTTGTTCAGATAGTGACTTATGCAATAATAGTGCTATATTAAGCAAAGAAATACTTAATGTATAAATTTTAAACTCATTCATGTGCAATTGAATGTTTAGTATTGTCTTTCGATATGCTATTACTTTGTTAGAAATAATAAATATAATTATTAAACTCTTTTAGCATACGAGTAAATATAAACGCTCATTTTCCAGTTTATGTTTTTTATTAATCCATTAATGAATTATGTGATGTATCTCGTTAATAAGCTCAACGTTAAGTATTTATCATTATTAATGAATATTTTCTATTAATTCAATTACGATATGTTATGGACGAATATTCACCAGAAAAAGTAGATTTAGCCGAATTGTCGTTTTTGTGCGAAGAGCTATTACAGCAAGCTTTAGGCTCCTTAGATAAAGGAAGCACAGTTTGGCACAACGATCTGAGTAGCACAAAAAGCGTTGACCTTAATGTTCTAATTGAACACATTATGGACTTTAGTTGGAAATTTAAGATTAAGCATCCAGATAAACATGTAATTAATACGCTTATAGAAGAGTACCTTGAAGAGACTTATCGTTTATTTGGTAATACATCAATTTCTTACTCAGATATCAATAATTGGAAAGAGTTAAACCAGTCACTTTTAACTCTCATTGCCAAAAACCCAACAAATTATATTAAATAATTTTAATTATCTTTAGTTTTATTTTAATAATAGAGAAAAGACAACATGACTAAGACAGACTATCTAATGCGTTTAAGAAAATGTACTTCAATCGAAACATTAGAACGTGTGATTGAAAAAAACAAATATGAGCTTTCTGATGATGAACTGGAGCTGTTTTATTCAGCAGCCGACCACCGTTTAGCAGAACTCACAATGAATAAGCTATATGATAAAATTCCAGCGTCTGTTTGGAAATTTGTAAGATAATCTAGTTCTATTTAATTACCTTAGTTTTATTTTTGCTATTTTTATTTTTTATAGTATTAGGGTTATTAGTTCTTAATTTAGATATCGTTTTATTCGCGTTTTCTTATCAGTAGAATGATTACACACCATCATGCCGTTGACTTATTACGGCATGACTGCACTGCTTTGCTCAAATATTCTTTCATTTATAAATACGACCGTAAATTTTCCAATAATAAATTGATACATTAAGCATACTATTTTTTATTCAATACGATTTTCTATTCGATACGATTGACTCTTAAACCCGAAGAAAACAGCGCTCAAAAAAACACGCATATAGAGTAAGACATAAGGGGAAACAAAAATCCTAGAAGATAATCATTATGAGAGATTAGATATTATGAAAGGCTAGAAATTGGGTGGGGCCTTGCCAGCGACATCCCGGCACACGCGACACCTGCCATGGCTGCTTCCTTCCGGACCTGACCGAGTTAACAAGTTAGCGTTGCGGGAGAACCAACAAGACCCCATAGATTGTCTTATTGCTAAGACGTCACGCATTATGTTTTAAACTGATCCAAATAGCAAGGAAAGCAAGCCTAAGTGATGATTAATTACCCAAATTTTCTCTCACTGATTATTCAATTGCCTTTAACGCTCTTTTTGTCCCTCATAAATTCACCAGAAAGTATTCAATAAGTGGATAAATCATAATCTCATCAACGCTGTTTATTTATCATTCGATTGCTATCTAAGATAAAAAGGGAGATTATTTTTTTATCTTCTGAGGATTGTATATAATCAGCGTTATAAAAAATAACCAGATCTAATGATACAGGTACACTATGAGTCAAGCATTGAAAGATCTCATCAATTTGATGGCACTTGAAAAAATAGAAGAAGGTCTATTTAGAGGTCAAAGCGAAGATATAGGATTACCTCAAGTTTTTGGTGGGCAAGTTGTCGGACAAGCACTATACGCTGCAAAACAGACAATTGCTGATAACCGCTACATCAACTCATTTCATAGCTACTTTTTACGCCCTGGCGATAGCCGTAAGCCTATCGTTTATGATGTGGAATTTATCCGTGATGGCGGTTCATTTAGTACTCGTAGAGTCAGTGCTATTCAGCATGGTAAACCTATTTTTTATATGACCGTTTCTTTTCAAGAATTTGAAGAGGGCTTTGAACATCAAGATATAATGCCTGATGTTCCTTTTCCAAATGAACTTATCTCACAGCATGAGATTTTAAAGAAATTAGCACCTAAGTTACCTGAACCGATTAGATCTTTAGCACTACGAGAAACACCTTTTGAAGCGCGTCCAGTGCAATATTTTAGCCCTTTTGGCTACTCTAAAGCGCCCGCTGAACGCTATGTTTGGTATCGTAGCCGTGGTGAAATGCCATCAGATCCTTTCTTGCATCAATACTTGCTTGGTTATGTTTCTGATTTTGATTTTTTACCAACCGCTCTCCAACCTTATGGCTTAGGCTTTATGGATACAAGTCTGCAGGTCGCTACGATTGACCATTCTATGTGGTTTCATCGTCCATTCCGTGTGGATGATTGGTTACTTTATGTGATTGAAAGCCCTTCAGCGTCAGGCGGTAGAGGATTTGTGAGAGGTAAATTCTTTAATACAAATGGCCAACTAGTCGCGTCTTCTGTTCAAGAAGGGGTTATTCGCCAAAAACGGACTAAACATTCAAAATAATATTTTGGCATATTCCCCCCTCAAACGAGGGGGAATAGACAATTATTGTTGATAAGCTCTTTCACCATGCGTGGTTAAATCTAATCCATCATGCTCTTCTTCTTCTGAAACACGTAAACCAACCAGTTTATCTGCGATTTTAAAGCTTATATAAGCGACAACACCGGACCAAATCACTGTGATCACGACACTTATTAATTGAATTAAAACTTGTTTACTGAGTGTCATACCCTCGCTGTATCCCACGCCCCCTAAAAATGAAGCCGTAAATACCCCTGTTAATATGCAACCTGCGATACCACAAGTACCGTGAATACCGAAAACATCACAAACATCATCCGCTTTTAACCAACGCTTTAAAACAACAACGCCCCAAAGCCCGATGATCCCTCCTACTACACCGATAAATAAAGCCCCCATCACTCCGACTGTGCCAGCAGCGGGTGTAATTGCCACTAATCCTGCAATACAACCTGAACAACTGCCTAGCATGGAAGGTTTTCCTCGGGTGATCCATTCTGATGCAGTCCAAGAAAGTACCGCTCCTGCAGTTGCGATTACTGTATTTAGAAATGCTAAAGCTGCAATCGCATTTGCACTGCCAGCAGAGCCTGCATTAAAGCCAAACCAACCAATATAGAGCACCGCTGTACCTGTAAAGACCATAGGTAAATTATGAGGTTTAAGCGCGGTATGTTGACTATCACGTCGCTTACCAAGTAAGTAAGCACCAACAAGAGCTGCAATAGCTGCATTAATATGTACGACGGTTCCCCCAGCAAAATCTAATGCACCATCATCGATTAACCAACCACCTTCTCCCCATACCATATGCGCAATCGGGATATAAGAAAATGTGAACCAAATAACAGTGAAAATAAGCAATGCAGAAAAACGAACTCGCTCACCTAATGCACCAACAATTAATGCAACGGTTATCACTGCAAAAGAGCCTTGAAAAGCAATATGTACATATTGATTAATTGAACCAGAGAGTGAATCTAGTGATACGTTATTCAAAAAAGTAAGTGACCACCCACCCCACATTTTATTACCCGCGGTAAATGCCAAACTATAGCCAAATGTAACCCAAAGAATAACAACCACACTGAAAATCATCATCACTTGCGTGATCAAAGAAAGTACGTTTTTCCCTCTCAATAACCCACCATAAAACAAAGCGATACCGGGTATCGTCATAAAAAAGACCAAAGCAGTACATATCAACATAAAACCGTTGTCAGCTTTATCAACCGTCACTGTTTCAGTCGCAAATGTGGATGAAGAAAAGTGTGTAAGCACTAACATTAATAGCAAAGAAAGTAAGCGTTTCATCGAATATCTCCTTTAAAGTGCTTCATCACCAGACTCACCGGTACGAATACGGACAGCCTGCAATAATTCAAAAACAAAAATTTTTCCATCTCCTACCTTCCCTGTATCAGTCGCTTGCATAATCACTTGCATAACTGGCTCCAGTTGATCATCGCAAATAGCTAGCTCTATTTTTACTTTGGGGAGAAAATTAACTTCGTATTCTGCGCCTCTATACAACTCCGCATGACCTTTTTGTCGCCCATATCCCTTTACTTCACTGATTGTCATTCCCTTTATACCTAACTCAGAAAGCGACTCTCGTACTTCTTCTAATTTAAATGGCTTAATAATGGCGATGATATATTTCATATAAACCTCGTCGATATTTAAAAGAACCAAGCCCATATAGAAAAGCAAAAGGCATGCCATTATTTAATGCATTGATATTTAAACAAAAATAAAATTATTGAAATAGTAAAAATGAAAAGGCTCACCGAGTTGGTGCAAAAATACGATGGCTATTTTGATAAAAGCGAGATAATAGGGAAGTAAAAAAGGCGCATACATAAAGATGATGCGCCCTCTAGAATTAGATTTTTTTATTTAAGGTGATTATTCTACTTCAACAGGGACTTGTTCTTGTAAAGATTCTCTGACTTGCTGTAATTGATACATATTATAATATCGACCTTTTTGTGAAAGTAACTGAGCATGATCGCCCTGTTCGACAATTGCACCACGATGAAGCACCACAATTTCATTGGCTTCAATAATAGTAGAAAGTCGATGAGCAATAACAATCAGTGTGGTTTTTTCCCTAACTACTTTTAGCGCCTTCTGTATGGCTTGTTCTGTTCCTGAGTCAATATTTGCTGTTGCCTCGTCCAAAATAAGAATACGAGGAGGTATTAATAATACACGCGCCAATGCAAGTAGCTGTTTTTGCCCTGCGGATAAGCGACTACCTTGCTCACCGAGTTCTGTTTGTAGCCCTTCAGGTAAGGCTTTAACCCATTGATCAAGTTGAACCGTTTCTAATACCTGCCATAAATGTGATTCATCACATTTACGCCCTAACGTAATATTGTCATACAGTGAACCAGATAATAAAACGGGATCTTGCTGCACCATCGCAATACCACTGCGTAGTGCTGTATGAGAATACGATCCTAATGGTTGCTTATCTAAAGAGATACTTCCTTTTTGCCAAGGATAATTCCCCATTAATAAGCTGGCTAAAGTACTCTTGCCACTTCCTGTGTGCCCAACAAATGCGACAAAATGACGAGCAGGAATAGTTAAATTGATATCTTTTAATACCCATTGCTCATCACGATACGCAAACCAAAGAGAGTTAACATCGATATTACCTTGAGTGATAGAATGTGATGATGAACCGTAGTGTTGTAAGGGTGCATCCATCAGTTCAAAAACACGCTCACCAGAGACAACCGCCTGTTGCAAAATTGATTGCTGTGATGTCAATGTGATCAAGGGTTCATTTAATCGACCTAGATAACTAATAAACGCATAAATAACCCCGACGCCAATAACTGCACTGCCTTGATACCCAAATAGCATCAATAAGCCACACAGAACCAACGCAGAGAGCATACTTAATAAAGGACGTAATAACAGACCATCCAGTTTTAACGCTTTCATACGTGCTTGGTAATGTTGCCAACTGTCATCTGATATTCTTTCACCAAATCGAGCTTGTTGCCTAAATTGCTGAATAACTGACATGCCATTGATAACTTCGTGGAAACCATCATTAATATTGGCAAGAAAATGACGTACATTACGTACAATAGGTGTGCTCAATCGCTGATAAAGCATCATCACACCTATCACCGCAGGAAATATCATCATTGCAACAAGTGCCATTTGCCATTCTAATAAAAACATCGCTATCAGCATGACAACCACTAAAGCAATTGCTCGAAATAGTGTCGGTAACACGTTCACAAACAAATCTTTAATCGTCTCGGTATCATTTGTTACACGAGAAATTAACTGCCCCACGGGCTGATTATCAAAAGCACTTAATGGCTGTTTTAGAGCCGCACTCATTACATCAGTACGTAATTGTTGTACAACCCCAACAGCAGCATGATTAAACACAATGGCCTGATAATAGTGAAGTGTCGCAGCGATCACCTGCAAAAGAATAAAAGCCAACGCTAGACCTAATGATGACATTAATTCCACATTATTCGTGGCAACTTTTGCATCAATAAAATAGCCAACAATTAATGGCCCTCCCACTTCTGCAACGGCGGCTACCCACAACATAATGACACCCCATGTCATGGGTTTGCGATAGGTTTTACCATAAGTCAAAAGGCGCTTTAATGCAGGTAATAGCGCTTTAACGGATTTATTTTTATTCATCGTCATCCAGCGCGGCCTCTAATTGCTGATAATGGTACATATCTTGATACCAACCTGGTATTGAAATTAACTGCTGATGTGTACCTTGCTCTATAATCTCACCTTGTTTCAAAACTAAGATATTCGTAGCACCAACCAATGCCGATAAGCGATGAGCGCTGATAATTAAGGTTCTATCTTTTCGCCATTGTGATAAGTTTTGCAGGATTTGATATTCTGTTTGTCCATCAACTGCAGATAATGCGTCATCTAATAATAGAATTTCGGCATCCAGTAATAGCGCTCTGGCAATAGAAATACGCTGTTTTTGCCCACCAGATAACATCACACCTTTTTCACCTACCTGTGTTTGATATCCTTGCGGTAAGCGCAAAATATCCTCGTGAATATTTGCCAATTTCGCAACAGACTCTATTTCTTCTTTTGTCGCATCAGGACGACCTAAAGCAATATTTCCCGCGATGGTATCGGAAAATAGGAAGGGAGTTTGATTAACAACAGCCAATCGCGCTCGCCATTCATCAAGTTTCAATTGATAAATAGGAACTGATTGAAAACAAATTTCACCTTCGGTGACATCG
Organism: Ardaris minthe; assembly: GCA_018244935.1. Taxonomy (NCBI): domain Eukaryota; kingdom Metazoa; phylum Arthropoda; class Insecta; order Lepidoptera; family Hesperiidae; genus Ardaris; species Ardaris minthe. Next base: position 17,951 of record DWTR01000027.1, on the reverse strand, counting down.
TAAAGTCGTTGAATAGCACTAAGTAATGTACTTTTACCACTGCCAGTCACACCACAAATACCTAGCATTTCACCGGGTGATAATGTGAAATGAACGTTTTTCAGTGTTTGTGTCGTTTGTTCGGGATATTGGAAACGTTTGATATCAACGGATAATACTCCTCGACCTTGCTTTGGTGATAACTCACCATCAACCATATCGAGTTTTTCATCCAATAAACTATTAATGCGACTATAAGCAGCACTGCCACGCTCAACAATATTGAACATCCATGCTAAAGCCAGCATTGGCCAGATCATTTGCCCCAAATACATCACAAAACTAGTTAATTCACCCAATGTCATTCTGCCATTAATAACAAAATAGCTGCCACCAGCAACAGCGAGTAAATTAGCAAAACCAATAGCCATAAAAATAGTAGGATCAAATAGCGCATCAATTCTTGCAACGCGCATATTTTGTCGTCCAGTTTCTTTTGCCACATCATCAAAACGGGAGGCATGCTGTTGCTCTAGCCCGAATGATTTGATCATACGAATACTACTCAAGCTTTCTTGTGCTTGATTATTAAGTGAAGAGAAAAGTGCCTGTGCCGTTTTAAAGCGGCTATGTAATTTATCGCCATATCGCTTAATCAAAATTGCCATGATTGGCATAGGTAGTAATGAAATCAGTGTCAGTTCCCAACTTAACTGAATGCTCATCATGACAAGCACAGCAAGCCCCATAACCATAGAATCCACTAAGGTCAGTACACCTTCGCCTGCGGCAAAAACCACTTTATCAACATCATTGGTGGTACGTGCAATTAAATCGCCTGTGCGATAACGATGATAAAAAGAGGAAGATTGTTGATTAAGTTGTTGGTAAATTTGCATCCGCAGTTTTACTGCTAATTGATAAGATGCACCAAATAACCAAAGACGCCAAAAATAACGCAAAAGATAAACCGCGAGGGCAATTAATACCATCACGCCAATCCAATTCATCACTTGGCTAAACGTCAGACTATGGTTATCGACACCATCCACAATGATCCCAACAATCTTTGGAGGGATCACCTGTAATACTGCGATAACCATCAATAAGAAAATGGCACCTACATAACGACGCCATTCATTGAGAAAATACCAACTGAGCTGTGAAAATAGAGCCACGCCTTAAATCCTAAGGTTATACAAAAATAAAAGTGCCAGTTGGTAAAGATGAACCTTATTCAGGTATCGGCATTGCCGTTGTGTATTTAATTTTTTCCATTGCGAAGTTAGAAGTCACATCAATCAGACCCGGTACGCCATTAACCATACGCTTATAAAATAGGTCGTAACTTTTCATGTCTACTACTTCAACATGCATTAGATAATCACACTCACCCGCCATTCGATAGAATGTCAGTACTTCTGGCATTTGCTTAACAAATGAAACAAACTGTTCGTACCATTCGCTATTATGCTGCTGTGTTCTAATCATAACAATAACTGTTAGACCTAGCCCGATTTTTTCACTATCAAGCAACGCAACGCGTTTACGAATATACCCTTCATCCTCTAATCTTTTCAATCGTTTCCAGCAAGGTGTTGAGGTTAGGTTAACAGCCTCAGCCAAAGTATTCAGTGAGAGGCTTGAATCTTCCTGTAACAGCGCTAATAGTTTACGGTCAATCTTATCTAACATAGATACTCCTTCAAAATATGCCCCTACAAAAAATAATGATAACCTGCCCCTTACTATAAGAGTAATCATCTAATGATAAATCGGTAATAAATTGCCATAATATATGTACTTTTATGCGTACTAATCCCTATAGAAATTCAATATTCAGGAGTATTCTGATGAAAAAAACGGTCGTTGTCTTTAGTGGTGGACAAGATTCGACAACCTGCCTTATTCAAGCGTTGGAAAAGTACGATGAAGTACATTGCATTACATTTAATTATGGGCAACGCCATAAAGAAGAAATTGAGGTAGCACAAAAAGTTAGTCAATTATTGGGCGCAACAGCGCATAAAGTTTTAGATGTAAGTTTACTCAACGAACTCGCCATCAGTAGCTTAACTCGCGACAATATTCCTGTTCCTGATTTCAAAGAAAGTGAAGAAAGTGATATTCCTAGTACCTTCGTACCAGGTAGAAATATCCTTTTCCTCACTTTGGCTGCAATTTACGCTTATCAAATTGGCGCAGAGAGTGTCATCACGGGTGTTTGTGAGACAGATTTTTCTGGTTACCCTGATTGTCGAGATGAATTTGTAAAAGCACTGAATCATGCTGTCAGCTTAGGTATTGCTCGTGATATTAAATTTATCACGCCATTAATGTGGCTAGATAAAGCTGAAACGTGGGCTTTAGCTGATTACTATAAAAAGTTAGATTTCGTTCGTCATGAAACTTTAACTTGCTATAACGGTATTCAGGGGGATGGCTGTGGTGAATGCGCGGCTTGTCATTTAAGACAACGAGGATTAAACACCTACTTAGCCGATAAAACACCTATTATGCAGACCATGAAACAGAAAGTGGGTGTTAAATAATCATCGGAATTACCTGATTAATTATCACTGCTATCTGCCATTCTATTTCTATTCATTTATGTATTATTTATGTATTCACTTATGCAGTGATAATTCATTAAACATTATCACTGCATTAAATCATCTTAGATTAGCCTGAAGTGTTTAATAAGAGATCTCTAATACTCTCTTTGTGTATTAGGATGATTGGCGTACATATTCAAGCTTCTCTCTTAACTGCTCTGTTAATGTCAGTGCTTTTTTGGTATTGATATCAACAAGAACAAAAGTAATTAATGCGTCAGAGATAAGTGCGCCATCTTTTTTTCTCACAATCTTTTGAGAAAGCACGCCACTTTTAATTCCCACTTCAGCAACATCACAATCAATAAGTAGCTCATCACCCAAACTTGCAGGTAAGCGATAATTAATATTGATATTAGCAACCACTAATGCCAAGCCATTGCGCTTAAACCAATCAAAATCTAAATGTTGCTCAATCCAGTCCCATCGAGCTTGCTCTAAAAACTCAAGGTAACGTGCATTATTCACATGTTCAAAGACATCTAAATGAAAACCATAAACTTTAATTAATGTACTCATATCAATTTATTACCTCTTGATTATTCTAATAAACTTTTTATAAATTTTTTTTGCGATACCATAAATATAGCCAAGAAAATAAATTTAGTAATTTTTGATATAGTTTTATCTCGTTTTCTTTTAACAAAGCGAACACTAAGAAAACGTGTTTCTCTTATCAAAATACAAACCAAGAGAAACACGGAGATTTTCAATCAATATTCACGTTTCTGCTATCACTTATACTCAATATCGTATAAGAATGAACACCTTAATTAATAACAATAAAATCACGATTTTGATCAACTAACTTCATACCAATTCCAAAAACTTTTTCAAGTTCATCGATAGAGGTAAAACGCCCTAACTGTTCGCGGTAATCAATAATGGCTTGTGCTTTCGCTTTTCCGATCCCTTTTAATCCCATTAATTCATCTACTGTTGCCGTATTTAAATTAACTTTACCTTCTGTACTGGCTTTATTTTCTTTAGCATCACGAGCAACAGATGAGTGAGTTTCAATAGAAACCGTTGGGGTTGAAGCGGGTGTTTCTTCTGCATAAGAGAAAGGAGAAAGCCCTAATCCCAAGGCAAGACAGATAGAAGCCATAAAACCTGACAACATTTTTTTATCCATTTTCATAATCATAATTTCCTTTTATTCAATAATTTTAAATTCAATAACAAACAGAGATTTCTGAATGCAGAAAAAGAGTGCCAATATACTGATAAATCGGCAATTATATAAAAAGAGAACTACGAGAAGGTAGGAAAAATAAAAATGAACAAAAGAAGCATTACAAAAAATTATCGGGCTGGCTCTCAAATATGAATTTTTTAAGCGGTAACGTTATTTGTTTAAATGACCAAGAATAGCAGCCATAAAAAAACCCAGCTTGATGCTGGGTTTTCAATGTAACAACTCAAATTCGATTATTGATAGTCTTTATCAAAAATTTCAATTTTAGCGTTATCTTTTAGATCACGTAACATCAGTTGTAACGCTTCTTCGCCCATCTGGGCGCGATAGAGATTAGTCATAAACTCTAGTTGTTCAGATGTTGGCTTGCCATCAGTTACGCTATCCAATTGAATAAGAACGACTTTAGTGCCTGGCACATTAGTCATACCATACTCTTTTTTGCCTTCAGCTGGTTTTGGCATAGAGAAAATCGCAGTTTGTACTACATCTGTTGCGGATGAGTGAACAATGCTTTCTTCACTACCAAACGAAATATTAGCGGCTTTCAGTGCTTCTTCGCCTTTGCCTTCTTTCAAGGCGGCTAAAAGTTTTTGGGCTTCGGCATTCATTGCTTGTGATGCTTTTTGCTGTTTAACCAGCATAACAACTTGATCACGTACTTTGTCTAATGGTTGGGTTGCTGAAGGCTTATAACCTTCTACACGCACGATAAATGCACTGTCATTACCTAACGTCACCATGTCTGAATTCATGCCTGTTGGGCCATTTTCATCCACTAATGAACCACCAAAAATTAGCTGGGTGAGTTTTTCATTATTTAATGGTGCAGGAACCGTATTTTCATCAAACCAATCAGTATTAACCACAGTCACGTTACCCGCTTTTGCAGCAGGCGCGAGTGTGTCGTTGTCATTAGATGCAGCTTGGCTCACTTTTTGTTGTAATGCGAAGAAATCATCAATTGCTTTGTTTTCACGCATTTTTGCCAGTAAATCTGTTTTCACTTCATCAAATGGTTTTACAACAGATTGTTTGACATCATCAAGGCGGAAAATTGCGTAGCCATTGCTGATTTTAACAGGCTCAGAGATTTGACCTTTTTCTGTCAAACTTGCATTAGCCAGCTCTGGTAACTCTTGTCCGATAGTTATCCAACCTAAAGAACCATTTTGTTTTTTAGAGAAGCTATCAATAGATTTTTCTTTCACTAACGAAACAAAATCAGCACCTTTTTTCAGCTCATCTTCTGCCGCTTTAGCCGCTGCTTCATCAGCTAATACTAAGATGCTGTACTGTTTCTGTCCTGCTGCCGTGAATTCATCAATATTACTATCGTAGTAAGCCTTCGCTTCTTCATCAGTAATGTTGATATTATTAAAATCTTTTTGAGCATTTAATTGGATGTAGCTAATTTTAAATTGCTCTGGCGCGATGAACATTTGGTTATTTTGCTCATAGAACGCTTTCACTTCTTCATCAGATGCCGTTTCTTTTTCAAGGAATGGCTGAATGTCTAATGATGCTAAACGTACATTACGGCTTTGTAGCATTAATCCCGCAAATTCTTTAACTTCGCTATCTAAGGCAAAATCTGTACCTTGGATAGAAAATTTTAATTGCTGATTAATAAGGTTTTGACGAATACCTTCTGCAAAAGCATCTGCATCAATATTATTGCCTTTCAATAAATCGACATATTTTTTATTGTCAAATTTGCCGTCAGTTTGAAAGTAAGGAAGTGCAAAAATAGCATCTCTGATTTGCTGATCACCGGCTGAAATACCCAGATTTTGTGCAAATTGATCAAGTAAGGCTTGGTTGATCAGTAAATCAAGCGCTTGTTGGCGAATAAGTTTCTGACCTTCTTCTGATGAAGCAAGAGCAGCAAAATTTTCACCCATATCTTGTTGTAATTGAGCGCGACGTTGCTGATAAGTTTGCTCTAATTGAGAACGGCTAATTTTATATCCGTTAACTTCAGCAGCATCATTAACGCCTGAACTAAAGAGGTATCCGCCCACACCGGTTAGGACGAAGGAGAGGATGATCACAGCTAATAATATCTTTATAAATGGATTATTAGCAGTGGAACGAATGTTGTCCATCATAACGAGACGAGGCTCCGTTTGGTGAAATAAAAATTATTTTTATGGGTGTTACACGACTATTTTGAGCACAGCGAAAAGATAATATGCCCATGCTGGCTTAATATCAAAATGTCGCGACACGCGACAATCATTAAAAACAGCCAGTCCCGTATTAATGCGCAGTCTTAACACGCACTTTCTATAACTAAGAAAAAACTAAACAGCATTATTTGATTCATTGATTACGATAACCATTTAACTCACCACTGAATCATTCATTGTTGTCTATTTCAGTTATAGAACAACGCGCCATTCTATCAAATGACTACTCCAGTTTCACGTCTTATCGCCAGAGAATACAAGGTTTAATCGTGATTTATAACCTAAAAAAGAAAAGCGCATCTCAAAAAGATGCGCTTCATTTTTTTAATTGAGCCGTTTTCTGTTTACCCATAACGTTAAGCTAATAACAAATTGGCAGAAAATAAGTTCAACTATTATTGATTAACTGCGTCTTTTAAGCCTTTACCAGCACGGAATGCAGGAACTTTTGCAGCTTCAATTTGAATTTCTTTACCTGTTTGTGGGTTACGGCCTGTACGAGCTGCACGATCACGTACAGTGAAAGTACCGAAACCTACTAATGCTACATCATCACCTTTTTGTAAAGATTCAGTGATAGAAGCAACCAGAGCATCTACAACACGACCTGCTGCCGCTTTTGAGATATCTGCATTTGCAGCAATTTTATCGACCAGTTGAGTTTTATTCACGCTTTCATCCCCATAATTTTATGCGTTATTTTTCACCATTAATGGCAAATTTTGCAAACGTCGTTATATCAAGCCTTTTTAGATATAGCAAGACCGATAAAACAGCATTTTTAATTAAAATCGCCATTAAATTAGCGACACAAAAAAAGGCTGGCAAGCTTTTATTACTTATCCAGCCTTTTTTTTAGCTATTATTTATGACTAATATCACTCTTTAGTGTGATTTATCAGTCACAACTTCCATGCCAAACGGTGAGTTTTGCAGGGCTAACGATAAAACTTCCTCAATTGTTTTCACCGGGTGAATATCCAGATCAGCAACAATATTTTCAGGAATTTCTTCTAAATCACGTTGATTTTCATCTGGGATAAGAACTGTCTTAATTCCACCACGATGTGCAGCAAGTAACTTTTCTTTCAGTCCGCCAATTGGCAATACTTGTCCGCGTAACGTAATTTCGCCCGTCATTGCAACATCAGAACGCACAGGATTACCTGTTAGGCTTGATACCAATGCAGTACACATTGCGATACCTGCACTTGGACCATCTTTTGGTGTTGCGCCTTCAGGAACGTGTACGTGCATATCACGTTTTTCATAGAAATCGCCATTAATACCAAGTTTATCAGCACGAGCACGAACGACAGTCATTGCCGCTTGAATAGACTCTTGCATCACTTCACCTAAAGAGCCGGTGAATGTTAGCTTGCCTTTACCCGGTACACTTGCTGTTTCAATAGTCAGTAAATCACCACCAACTTCTGTCCATGCAAGCCCTGTTACCATTCCTACTCGGTTTTCTGTATCAGCACGACCGTAGTCAACTTTACGAACACCTAAATAGTCTTTGAGATTATCTTCGTTAATCTCAATATGTTTGATTGTGCTATCCATTAGCAGTTGTTTTACTGCTTTACGGCATAATTTAGAAATTTCACGTTCTAAACTACGTACGCCCGCTTCACGCGTGTAATAACGAATAATGCCCATAATTGCGCTGTCATGAATTGTCAGCTCACTTGGTTTTAACGCATTACGTTCAATCTGTTTTGGTAACAAATGTTGTTTAGCAATATTCAGTTTTTCGTCTTCGGTATAACCTGATAAACGAATCACTTCCATACGATCTAACAACGGTGCCGGTATATTCATGGAGTTAGATGTCGCCACAAACATAACATCAGACAGATCGTAATCAACTTCCAGATAATGGTCGTTAAATGCGATATTTTGTTCTGGATCTAACACCTCTAACAGTGCAGAAGCCGGATCGCCTCGCATGTCTGATGACATTTTATCAATTTCATCTAACAGGAAAAGTGGGTTTTTAACGCCAACTTTCGCCATTTTTTGAATTAATTTACCTGGCATAGAACCGATGTAAGTACGACGGTGACCGCGAATTTCAGCTTCATCACGTACACCACCTAACGCCATACGAACATATTTACGGCCTGTTGCTTTAGCAATAGATTGACCCAGTGAGGTTTTACCGACACCAGGAGGTCCTACCAAGCACAGGATTGGCCCTTTAATTTTGCTAACTCGAGACTGTACCGCGAGATATTCAAGGATACGCTCTTTAACACGCTCTAAACCATAATGGTCAGTATCAAGAACTTCTTGCGCTTTCACTAAGTCTTTTTTAACTTTGCTACGGCTATTCCAAGGAACTTGAACCATCCAATCAATATAGCTACGTACAACCGTGGCTTCTGCAGACATTGGCGACATCATTTTTAATTTCTGAAGTTCCGCTTCTGTCTTTTCTTTTGCCTCTTTTGGCATTTTAGCAGCGTCGATTTTACGTTTCAGCGATTCCATTTCATCAGGTGCATCATCCATCTCACCTAATTCTTTTTGAATAGCTTTCATTTGCTCATTGAGATAATACTCACGCTGACTCTTTTCCATCTGCTTTTTAACGCGGTTACGAATGCGTTTTTCAACTTGTAGCAGATCGATTTCTGATTCCATCATCGCCATTAAATATTCAAGGCGTTCGGTGACATCAGACATTTCAAGTACAGCTTGCTTATCTTTTAATTTCAGCGGCATATGAGAAGCAATGGTATCTGCTAATTTCGCTGATTCTTCAATAGCATGTAATGAGGTTAATACCTCTGGCGGAATTTTTTTATTCAGTTTGATATAACCTTCAAACTGATTAATCGTTGTACGATTTAAGACTTCCTGTTCGCGCTCATCAACAGCAGGCGTTTCAAGGTATTCTGCTTTCGCCTGAAAGTATTCACCATTGTCAGATAACGTCGTAATTTTGGCACGACGAATACCTTCAACAAGGACTTTCACTGTTCCATCAGGCAGTTTTAGCATCTGTAAAACAGACGCAACTGTACCAACAGAAAAAAGATCATTAACACCTGGTTCGTCAGTAGATGCATCTTTCTGCGCAACCAGCATAATTTGTTTGTTGTCGTTCATCGCAGCTTCTAAGCAATGAATAGATTTTTCACGACCAACGAACAACGGGATCACCATATGCGGATATACAACGACATCACGTAATGGCAATACAGGTATTTCAATACGTTCTGGACGCTCAGGATTCATAGAGCTCTCTCTTCGTTTTTAGCTTAACGCTTTTACAGGTAATTTTATTCGCATGTCACCAAATAAAATTAATTCCACGGATTGTCAAAATATATAAGGGCACTTTTCTGACATTCAATAGCCTTACCCATTAAAAAAACAAAATGAGGGAAAATTCCCTCATTTTTATTGCGTTGGCGCGCCTTATCTTAAATTTTTCTCTTATTTTGAGAGAAAACCAGATAATGTCAGACAAGAGACATTGCCAAATTACGATGCATTATTCACCAGACGCTTGGTTTTCTAGCTGACTATAAATAATCAGTGGCTCAGATTTTCCATTAATAACGCCTTCATCAATGACCACTTTTTCTGCATTTTCAAATGAAGGAAGGTCATACATCGTATCAAGTAATGCGGCTTCAACAATCGAACGTAAACCACGCGCACCGGTTTTACGTACCATGGCTTTCTTCGCAATCGCAGTCAGCGCTTCCTTACGGAATTCTAAATCCACACCTTCTAATTTAAATAATGCCTGATATTGCTTAGTTAGTGCATTCTTAGGTTCTTGTAAGATTTGGATTAACGCTTCTTCGTTTAATTCGCCAAGTGTTGCAACAACAGGTAAACGACCAATAAATTCAGGGATAAGACCAAATTTAATCAGATCCTCTGGCTCTACTTGAGCTAATAATTCACCTTCGCTAGCTTTCTCTTTTTGGCTTTTAACTTCTGCACCAAAACCGATACCTGAATGCGTATTTAAACGTTGTGCAACAACTTTATCTAGCCCTGCGAATGCACCACCACAAATAAAGAGAATTTTAGAAGTATCAACTTGTAAAAACTCTTGTTGTGGGTGCTTACGTCCGCCTTGTGGTGGAACAGAAGCCACAGTGCCTTCAACTAATTTCAATAATGCTTGCTGTACACCTTCACCAGACACATCACGAGTGATTGATGGGTTTTCAGATTTACGGGTGATCTTGTCAATTTCATCAATATAAACAATACCACGTTGTGCCTTTTGCACATCGTAATCGCATTTTTGTAGCAGTTTTTGAATGATGTTTTCAACATCTTCGCCCACATAACCCGCTTCTGTCAGCGTTGTGGCATCTGCCATAGTAAAAGGAACATCAAGGTAGCGTGCTAATGTTTCTGCTAATAACGTTTTACCGCTACCAGTAGGACCAATCAGCAAAATATTACTTTTCCCTAGCTCTACACCATTGGCTTTATCGCCATTACGCAGACGTTTATAGTGGTTATAAACGGCAACAGCCAAAACTTTTTTAGCCAATTCCTGACCGATAACATAGTCATCAAGGTGCTTACGGATTTCATGTGGCGTTGGCAATTCACTGCGTTCATGATGAGGTGCCAGTTCTTTTATTTCCTCACGAATGATATCAACACAAAGATCGACACATTCATCACAGATATAAACCGACGGACCAGCGATCAATTTTTTTACTTCATGCTGGCTTTTACCGCAGAAAGAGCAATACAGAAGCTTCCCTGAGCTATCTTTGCGCTTATCTGTCATCAGTCAACCTCACTTAGTTATTCTTCTTATTCAATTAATAAGAAGAAGAAAGACTTTTTACATAGAGATATTAATAGCCGTTTCCTTTGCGCGATTCTATAACAAAGGAAACGTGTTAATTCAATTGCTATTACAACGAGTAATAATTAGCTACGTTGAGTATAGACTTTATCCACTAATCCGTATTCTAACGCTTCGTTAGCGGATAAGAAACGATCACGCTCAGTGTCTCTTTCTATTTCTTCAATAGATTTACCTGTATGTTGAGCCATTAGCTCATTCATACGAGATTTTACTTTCAAAATTTCTTGAGCATGAATTTGAATATCTGTTGCTTGACCTTGGAAACCACCTAATGGTTGGTGGATCATCACACGAGAGTTCGGTAAGCAAATACGTTTACCTTTCGCACCAGCAGATAATAAGAAAGCGCCCATTGAGCACGCTTGTCCCATACAAATGGTACTCACATCTGCTTTGATATATTGCATGGTGTCATAAATAGACATACCTGCAGTAATGACACCACCTGGTGAATTGATATAAAGGTTGATGTCTTTCTCTGGGTTTTCTGCTTCTAAAAATAGCATTTGAGCAACGATAAGATTAGCCATGTGATCTTCAACTTGGCCAGTCAGGAAAATAATACGTTCTTTTAATAAACGTGAGTAAATGTCGTAAGAACGCTCTCCACGCGAAGTTTGCTCTATAACCATCGGCACCAGAGCCATATTAGGTGCGAATTGTTCCTGTGTGTCGTTAAATGACATGTCTGTCTCCTATTGCATTCTTATTGGTGCCAATGACAACAATTTTACTTGAGATAATTGATCATGACCATTTCTAATGATCTAATCTCTCACAAGACATTCAAGGCGCCTCGCGAGGAGTGATAAAGAGAATATAGAATTATCTGGAGATAATCGCTCAAATTTCAAGGCAAAATTTGATAAATATATACAAACTGAAAAAAACCCGTGGTAAAAACCACGGGTTTTTGCTTAAAACCGATATCGCGGTTAAGAATTAACCCATTTGAACTTCGTTCATCAGTTCAGTGAAGTTAGTTTCTTTTTCAGTTACTTTAGCATTTGCTAAGATTTTTTCTACCGCTTGCTCTTCTAACGCAAGATTACGGATGTTATTCATCAGTTGTTCGTTCTTGTTGTAGAACTCAACAACTTCTGATGGATCTTCGTAAGCTGAAGCCATTTCGTCGATCAGTGCATTCACACGGTCGTCTTCTGCTTTCAGTTCATTACTATTGATCACTTCACCTAACAGTAATCCAACGATTACACGACGTTTAGCTTGTTCTTCGAACAGTTCGCGTGGTAATTGCAGAGCTTGTTTCTCGTCGCCACCAAAACGTTGAGCTGCTTGACGTTGCAGAACTTCGATTTCGCTGTCAACAGCGGCTGTAGGTACGTCAACTTCGTTTGCTTTAACTAAGCCATCAATAACTTGTGATTTAACACGAGTACGGATTGCATTTTTCAGTTCACGTTCCATGTTTTTACGTACTTCTGCACGTAAACCATCAACAGAACCATCAGCAATACCAAAACGTTTGATGAACTCTTCAGTTAATTCTGGCAGTTCACGCTCTTCAACTTTTTTCAGGTTGATAGCGAATTGTGCTTTTTTACCTTTCAGGTTTTCAGCGTGGTAATCTTCTGGGAAAGTCACATCAATTGTGAATTCTTCACCAGCTTTATGACCGATAACGCCTTCTTCGAAACCTGGGATCATACGACCTTGACCCATTGCTAGTACGAAATCTTCAGCTTTTCCGCCTTCGAATTCTTCACCGTCAATAGAACCGTTGAAATCAACAGTTACGCGATCTTCTGCTGCAACTTCACCGTCTTTGTCTTTCCACTCTGCTTGTTGCTTACGCAGTGTTTCTAACATGTTATCAACGTCTTCGTCTTTAACAGTAACAACAGGTTTTACAACTTCAATGCTTTCCAGATCTTTCAGTTCGATTTCTGGGAAAACTTCGAATTCTACAGAGTAAACAAAGTCTTCACCTTCTTTGTATTGCTCTGGTTTGTAGTCAGGCGCGCCAACTGGGTTTACTTTGTTTTCGATGATAGCGTTAATAAAATTACGCTGCATCAGGTCACCCAGAACATCATTCAATACTGACATACCATAACGCTGTTTAACCATTGACATTGGAACGTGACCTTTACGGAAACCATCAATGCGAACAGTTTTAGCAGCTTTTTTCAGTTCACTGTCTACAGCAGTTTGGATATCAGCGGCTGGTACGGTGATTGTGACACGACGCCCTAGGCCTTGAGTCGTTTCAACAGAAACTTGCATCTTGTTACCTCAAAATAAGTTTTAGTGCTCGGTCTACTTTAAAGGAAACTAACATGATATTGACATGTTTAGATTTATTTTCCTTTCAGAACCGGGGCCGCCACATTTAAAAAAACGAGGATCCCTGATATCAGAAGCATCCCGAAACCTTACTGAAAATTAGACGCGACATTATAACGATCTAGAGGGGTTGAGTCGAGAAAGAGCCGTTTTATTCCTCAATTTTTTCATAAAATCGAGCAACTCGCCCCTTTTTCCCTCTATAAAGAACAAAAAATACGCATCTTAGGATCTATTTACTCACGATTAACGATAAGGTTGTTAATCTTCTTGGCTTCCACCACGACACCCAGGAGAGCGCAATGCTTTATCCTGCTGTTCATTCCATTCGCTCAAAGTAAAAGTGTGTAATGCTAATGCATGAACACCATTTTCCATTTCATGAGCTAATGTTTGGTACACATCACGATGGCGCGAAACACTACGTTTCTCATTAAAATCATCACTCACGATAATGACTTTAAAATGGCTTTCAGAACCTTCGGGCACATTATGGCGATGGCTTTCGTTTATTACTTGTAAAAAATGCGGTGAAAAGCGTGAAATCAGCTTATTCTCAATATCATCACGGATCATCTCTGCCCCTAATACTCTAGCCTTTATACCATGGTGAACAAAAAACAAGTCAACCAGACTATATTGATTTAGTCTTTATCAATACACAATGATGGGCTTATTCTTTTTAATTTTGCTGATGATAATCGCTTATTTTTCATCTTGAGTAAAACCATTGACCAAATATTGTCAAATACATGAGCAAAAATGAGAGTAATTTGAAATAAAATCAATTGATAAAATCAGATAATTTCGTTCGTTAAGGGGATATTAGCAACCTATCAGCAGTGGTATGATAGGCTAAAGTTTGAAGCCTATTCTACTTGTTAACACAACAGACATATTTAACCGAGATTACCTCATGATTAAAAATTTACTCTGTGCTGTTTTTGCATTAACACTGCTTTCAGGTTGTGCAACTCCTAGTAACAAATTATCTATTGAACCTGTAATGTCAGTTCCTGCGGCCGACCCAACAATGCGCCCTATTTCACTGAATATTTCAAGCCAAGACAAACGTGCATCAAAAAACCTAGCGGAAATCAACCGCAACGGTAAATTAGAAGTTCTAGTTCCAACTCGTGACATTGCATTTTTAATGCAAGAAGTTCTACAAAAACAAATGGCAGCCCGTGGTTTTATGATGGGTTCTCCTGCAGCTGCTGATGTGATTATTGTTATCAATAAACTCAATGCAGATGTGGGAGAAGGAAGTGTTCGTCATAATATCAGTGCAAAAGCGGATATTTCAGTTATCGTCACCTTACCGAATGGCAGTTCTAATACCAAAACATTCCGTACTAGCTACAATGTTCAAGGTCCATTTGGTGCAACTAATGAGAAAATTGCCGCGGCGATTAACAATGTCTTAAGTGAACTCGTTAGCGATATGGCAAAAGACGCTTCAGTCAGTCAATTTATCAAATCTAACGCCCGTTAATTTTATTAAAACAAACGACCTGTTATCTCAAACAGGTCGTTGAAAGGAATTTTTGCATGGTTCAGCCCGCCTTCAAACAAACCACTTGGTATAAATCATTTATTCTTCTATTACTTGGCTTTACTTCTGGATTACCTCTGGCGTTAACAGCAGGTACATTACAAGCTTGGATGACAGTAGAAGATATCGATTTAAAAACCATTGGTTTTTTCTCATTGGTGGGACAAGCCTATGTGTTTAAATTCCTTTGGTCACCCTTTATGGATCGCTATACCCCCTCTTTTCTTGGTCGCCGCCGAGGATGGATGTTACTGACTCAAATAGGGTTAGTACTTGGTATTGCAGGAATGGGATTTTTAAATCCTAATGATCATTTATGGTGGCTTGCCTCTTTAGCTGTCATTGTTGCCTTTTGTTCCGCCTCGCAAGACATTGTTTTTGACGCCTATAAAACAGATATATTAAAAGCAGATGAGCGTGGTACAGGCGCTGCAGTTTCTGTATTAGGCTATCGTATAGCAATGCTTGTTTCTGGGGGCATGGCGCTTTGGTTAGCTGATAAATATATTGGCTGGCAAAACATGTACTGGTTAATGGCAGCTTTAATGGGTATTGGTATTATTGCCACATTACTTGCCCAAGAGCCAGAAACCGCAGTAAAGCCTCCACGTACACTCTATGAAGCTGTTATTGAACCTTTATATGAGTTCTTCTCTCGTAATAATGCTTGGCTAATTTTACTGCTTATTGTGCTGTATAAAATGGGAGATGCTTTTGCCCTAAGTTTAAGTACCACTTTTCTTATTCGCGGTGCAGGATTTGATGCGGGTGAAGTAGGATTAGTGAATAAAACACTTGGACTTGCCGCTACTATTATTGGGGCATTACTAGGTGGTTTATTAATGCGCCGTTGGAGTTTATTTAAAGCACTGATGATTTTTGGTATTTTGCAAGGCGGTTCAAATATCGGTTATTGGTATTTAGCTATTTCTGAGCAAAGTATTTACAGCATGGGTGCCGTAGTTGCATTTGAAAATATCTGTGGCGGTATGGGAACAGCAGCATTTGTTGCCCTCTTAATGACGCTTTGCCATCTCTCTTTTTCAGCAACACAATTTGCGTTACTCTCGGCTCTCTCTGCCATTGGTCGTGTTTATGTTGGTCCAGTTGCAGGCTGGTATGTTGAAAGCCATGGTTGGGAAGCATTTTACCTTTTTTCTATTGTTGCTTCTGTACCCGGTCTTATCTTGCTGTTGATTTCGAAAAACACGCTTATTTACACGCAAAAAACAGGTGAATTCCTTAGAAGAACCTTGTTTATTAAACAATACCGTTTTGCTATTTATGGTTTGATGCTGACTGTTCTTTTCTTTCTTTGTAGTTTAGTTCTTGTGATTACAAATTCACTACCAACTTTAGAAATGTTCCAGTCTGTCGATTTTATTCAATCAATAGATACTGATAGATTAAGCACTTGGGCTTCAACACTCTTTTTATATGGTGTGATTGTTGGTGCGGTAAGCCTTGTCTTTGGCACAATCTTAGATTATTTAGCCCTTAAAAAAACAACATATTAGTTTTATTGTTTTTTCAAGATATGCACCATAAAAAAGGACAGCTTAGGCTGTCCTTTTTGTATTCTTAGTTTTGTATTCTTAGTTTTGTATTCTTAGTTTTGTATTCTTAGTAAAGATAATTTATCTAAATAATCTTACTTTTACGGCTTTACCTTTGATTTTACCTTGTTGCAGCTGTTTCCAGACTTGTTTTGCAATAGATTGTTTTACAGCAACATAAGCATGGGTTGGGTTGATCATAATTTTACCAATATCGGCACCATTGAAACCCATATCACCCGTTAGTGCGCCTAAAATATCACCTGGACGCATTTTGGCTTTTTTACCACCATCAATACATAATGTTGCCATTGTTGCTTCAAGAGGCGTAATTTGTAGCCCAGTAGGCACTGGTAACCAATTTATCTTCATATGAAGCATCTCTTCTAAAGCGTTAGCACGCTGAATTTCTTCTGGTGCGCAAAAGCTAATCGCTAATCCACTTTCACCCGCTCTGGCTGTACGACCAATTCGGTGAACATGTACTTCAGGATCCCACGACAATTCGTAGTTAATCACCATTTCTAACGCTTTAATATCAAGTCCACGAGCCGCAACATCTGTTGCTACTAATACACGACAACTCCCATTAGCAAAGCGAATAAGCGTTTGGTCACGCTCTCTTTGTTCCATATCGCCATGTAAGGCAAGCACACTTTGGTTGCTTTCTGTCAGTGTTTCATACACATCTTGGCAATCTCGCTTTGTGTTGCAAAACACAACACAAGAGGCAGGCTGCTCACGACTTAAAAGTTTTTGCAGTAATCCTATTTTTCCATGACGAGATATTTCATAAAACTGCTGTTCAACAGCTGGAAGTTCATCAACAGAATTTATCTCTATAGTGACTGGGTTTTGCTGGATCTTACGGCTAATTGTTGCGATTTCATTTGGCCAAGTTGCAGAAAAGAGCAGCGTTTGGCGTGCTGTTGGCATACGAGAAATAATATCGTTGATATCATCAAAAAATCCCATATCCAACATTCTGTCTGCTTCATCCAATACCAATGTTTTCACATCATCTAAAGTAACAGTCTCTTTTTTTAGGTGATCAAGCAATCTGCCCGGTGTTGCAACAATAATATGCGCAGCATGTATTAATGAATCGCGCTGGATACTAAATGGAACGCCACCACACAGCGTTAATACTTTGATATTTGGAAGGTAACGAGCAAGACGGCGTAATTCATTTGCAACTTGATCAGCAAGTTCTCGCGTTGGGCATAAAATAAGAGATTGAGTATTAAACTGTTTTGCATCAATGTGTTGCAAAAGCCCCAAACCAAAAGCAGCTGTTTTACCGCTGCCTGTTTTTGCCTGAGCGCGAACGTCTTTTCCTTCAAGAATGGCAGGTAAAGCGGCCTCTTGAACTGGAGTCATAGTGAGATAACCCAATTCATTAAGGTTAGCGAGTTGTTCAGCAGGAAGTGCGTTAAGTTCAGCAAATGAGGTCACAATGAAAATTCCAAGTAAGATAAAAACGAATATTGCTTAATGATACTATCCCTTTATTCCTGTGTCGTGAGGTATTTTTACGCAACTTTTACTGCATATTTTTCTTTCTTCTTTTACTTCCTGTTTTACTTCCTGTTTTACTTGCCCAAAAACCATTATTAAGCACTTAATTCATTCAAAATAGATAAAATTATAAAAATAAACTAAACAATACTAAAAATCCTACTTTTTAT
>DWTR01000026.1:0-45028 GCA_018244935.1 Ardaris minthe | reverse complement strand
CAGTTATTGATGCAGTTAGCCGATGGTGGCAGGATGATCATACCTGTTGGTGAACAACAACAAATACTGAAGTTTATCCGACGTTTAGGTAATGATTTTCACTATCAATCTATAGAAACTGTTAGATTTGTTCCTTTAATTGCAGGCGAGTTAGCATAACTTCCAGATAAATCTGACCGTTTTTTATTACTGCTTTTTAATAGCTTGTCGTAATCTGCACTAATAAATGAAACATTTTCAAAAAATTGCAGTCTTTTTGTTTAACTCGACAAATTGCTAGATGCTAATGCCTTTTTAAAGGGAGAAGGAAGTATGAATTCAGAAAGCCCAATTAAGCATGTCCGCTGGGCAATCATGTGTTCGGTAATTGGATTTGCATTAACAGGCTGTGCAGATACACCTTATCGTCCTGCGCCAATTACCTCTGTAAATGATAGCTCTTCAAATAATACGGTATCAACCGCACCTGTAATGACTAACAGTAATGCGACACCGATTGAAAGAACTACCCCCTTACAATCGTCACCTCCTCCTTCTATTAAGGTGAACTCTGCTTCGTCTAATGGCGGCATGGCTCAGGCTCAAAGCCAGCCTCGCCCTCAAACGTCAGTTGCAGCTCAAAATGTAAGCACTGATGGCTCTGGACGTATTGTGTATAACCGTAATTACGAAAGTATTCCGAAAGGAAACTACAACGGTAATACGTACACGGTAAAACGCGGTGATACTATGTTCTATATCGCTTGGATAACGGACAGTGATGTAAAAGAACTGGCATCAATGAATAACATCCCAGAACCTTATAGCTTAAACGTAGGGCAGGTGTTGAATATTGGTAACCGTCAGGTCAACACGGGTACTAATACTAATGTCAATACATCGGTTATTAATCAATCAAGTAGCGCTGGTGTTCAAACGGCACAGACTAAACCAACAAACAATGGTGCTATGGGACCATTGATTACTAAACCGGCAACAACAACGCCAACAACACCACCAAAAACAACGACACCGCCACCAACAACGAATACAAATACGACAACGGCTGCAACACCAGCACCAACGGCAGCTTCTGGTAAGTGGATTTGGCCAGCGCAAGGTAATATTATTGAAAGTTACTCAAGTGCGCCTGGTGGCAATAAAGGTATTGATATCGGTGGTACAAAAGGATCACCAATTGTAGCAACTGCGGCGGGTAAAGTCGTTTATGCAGGTAGCGCATTACGCGGTTACGGTAACCTCGTTATCATTAAGCATAATGACGAATACCTCAGTGCATATGCACATAACGACACCATTTTGGTGCGTGAACAGCAAAATGTGAATGCGGGTCAGCAAATTGCCACAATGGGTAGCTCTGGAACCAGTTCTGTCCGATTACACTTTGAGATCCGCTATAAAGAAAAATCACTTAACCCAATGAGTTATTTACCTAAAAAATAGATAAGTGTTTTTTTACACGTATAGTGAATAATCCTAAAGTTAAACCCTCTCCTTTACAAAAAGGAGAGGGTTTTTTCTTATCTTTCATTAATTAAAATATTGAAACAAAATAAATTTTACCTACGTATAAATGCTTATTTAAAGATTATTAAAAATGAGAGGTTAATATAAAATTATAGATAACGTTAAATTAGACGGTTGATTCTCAACCAATGAATGCGTATGCTAAAAATTGTTATATAAAAAATGAATAAAGATCAGTTGTTATTAAAAGATGGGCTATAAAACAACCCCTTGGTTTAGATGGGTATTTTCTTTGTTAGATTATCTTTTTAATAATAGTGTGTAATATAAATTATTAGATATTATTTTATCATTATGGATTTTTATTTGTTTTTTTAGATGTAAGTAGTCACAAATAGCGCATCAAATAGAGTAATTTTACGTATAGATAAATGTACGTAAAATATAATAAAAAAACTGTTAATAACCTGCACTCAATAGTTAAGTTATATATTGAATAAAGAAAGAATAAAATTAACAGTAAAATAGATTATGTTATCTTTTATTTTGTAATTCGTTACAAGGGAAAATCAGTAAACCCGTTGTGTCGTGACACAGCGATAAACTGGTAAACAGACTTTAATCATGAGTCGTTTACCTAAATTATCAAGGGTAGGAGCAGCTGATGAGCCAAAGTACGCTAAGAGTAGACGAGTTATATACAGATGAAATTGAAGAGAACATGGAAGAGTTCGATGAAGTTGCTGCAAAAGAGGCAGAAAATGAGTCTGATGCTCAAGATGAAATTGAACTTATTGAAGGAGTCAACCAGCGTGCGCTCGATGCAACTCAGCTTTATTTAGGAGAAATTGGTTATTCTCCGTTGCTGACCGCTGAAGAAGAAGTTTTCTTTGCCCGTAGGGCGCTACGTGGTGATGTCCCTTCAAGACAACGAATGATAGAAAGTAACCTACGTTTAGTTGTTAAGATCTCTCGTCGTTATACAAACCGAGGACTTGCTCTTCTTGATCTTATTGAAGAAGGGAATTTAGGTCTTATTCGTGCTGTTGAAAAATTCGATCCTGAAAAAGGTTTCCGTTTTTCAACTTATGCGACATGGTGGATACGTCAAACAATTGAACGTGCCATTATGAACCAGACTCGTACTATCCGCCTTCCCATTCATATCGTTAAAGAGCTGAATGTTTATCTAAGAACAGCAAGAGAATTAGCACACAAACTCGATCATGAGCCTAGTGTTGAAGAGATTGCACAAACATTAGATAAACCAGTTGAAGATGTGAGTAAGATGCTACGTTTAAACGAACGTATTACTTCTGTTGATACCCCAATTGGCGGTGATTCAGATAAAGCATTACTTGATATTATCTCTGACGAAAATGAAGAAGGACCGGAAGCAACAATTCAAAATAATAACCTCAAGGAAAATATCATAAAGTGGTTATTTGAATTGAATCCGAAACAACGTGAAGTATTAGCACGTCGTTTTGGGTTATTAGGCTATGAAGCAGAAACTTTAGAAGACGTTGGTAGAGAGATTGGTCTGACAAGAGAAAGAGTTCGTCAAATTCAAGTTGAAGGACTGCGTCGCTTAAAAGACATTCTGCAAAGTCAGGGATTATGTATTGAAGCACTTTTCAAAGCATAGTTAGCCACCCAATTTCTGTTTATAGCTTTAATTGACATATTATTACCAAAGCCGATTAGTGGGTTTGCTAATCGGCTTTTCTTTATCTTGTATTATACAATTCAAAACGATAGAACAAGAGTGCAGTTTTGTATCTCGTTAGCCTGATGAAAACAATAAAGGAAGATATGAAAGATTATTTTTTAAACGTTAAATTAGAGCGTTGCGATTTTAGCCAAAGTAAAATCTCTCCGAAGGGAATGGTGAGATTAATCGCATCAGGTAAAAACTTTTATCTTAATGAAGCTGATTTTGCTAACTCTCAAGATTTTCTTAAACGATTAAAACAAGGTGATGAGCTTAAAATCTGTGCCGAGTTATTGAAAGATGGTAGTTTCTGGGTGCAATGGATTTATCATGATACAAAAGGAAGGCTGGAGCCTGAAAGAAAATTCACGCTAACAGCAAGACAACAAAAATGGTTATTGCTTGCATTTATTCTGACGTTTGTTGGCGGCTATTGGAGTTATTTCTCGATTCTCCATCTTGAAATGAATTTCTTTATCGTTGTTTCCATGGTTATTGCATGCGGTGCCATGATAGCTGGAGTGAGTTATATCGGAGAAAAAGCCTATCGCTATTTTCAGCGCATTAGACCCAAACATAAAAAGAGAATAAAGGCGTTGGATAAAGTCATTGCTAAGCAAGATAGCATTGCACCTAATGGTGAGCAACTCATTATTACTGGAATAAAATCAGCCCCACTACCTTCATTAACCTTGAGCAAAAAGTCGTTTCCTCAAATAAAGCAAAGTAAAGTACAACGAGTTAGAGGAATAATACAAATTCATAGTATTAATAGACTTCAAATACATTCTCGCAATAGCGAGACTGTAATAATGCAAATATCCTGTCTGATTGATAAGCATCCTTTTGTATTCAGTTACAGAGAGCGCTTATTTTATTCTGATCATAATTTGTTTCTTGCTGATGGTGATGATGTTGAATTGTTCTTTTGGCAAGCTGAAGATAAGAACTCAGGGCCAGTTGTCTTAGGGGTTTATAATCATACAGATAATGGTGCTTATTCAATTTCAGGACAAATGTATATTGGGCATCAACGCACTAAGCGATTATCACTGTTAATTACAGGGTTAATTAGTGCCTTTATTTTTTCAATTTTTGCCATTTTGTCTATTTCAGATGTTTACGATAACGGTAATTATTGGGATAAATGGGATTGGTTTTTTATTGGTGATACCTTTTTAGGAATGGGTATTATCTATGGTTTAATCATCAGTGGCTTTGCCTTTTTAATTGCCTTATTTTCAAATCTTTATATTTTGTTATCAGAAAAAGGTAACAGTAGTTATCAAACCTATTTTTTACTTCAACAACAATGTGTTGAAAATAAAAAAACGGTTTATGTTACGGAGCTAAGTCAATGAATCCTTTTTTCCGTAAGCCTTTTATCATCATCACAAGCTTATTTATTTTAAGCTTGCTGTTGTTTTATGGTGTGCTTTTCCATGGTTTTGCCTCTAAGTGGCAATGGAAAAATGAAAACGCTTCAGAGTTATCTTCATATCCTTATTCTCGTTATGATTGGCGCAAGGTCTTTTATGCTGCTAGTGGGATATTAATTAAGACTGAATCTGATAGTGGACGATATGACGTAGATATTTATGGGCGACTTCATCGCCAAGATAACCAGAGAAAATATACGCTGTACT
Organism: Ardaris minthe; assembly: GCA_018244935.1. Classification (NCBI taxonomy): domain Eukaryota; kingdom Metazoa; phylum Arthropoda; class Insecta; order Lepidoptera; family Hesperiidae; genus Ardaris; species Ardaris minthe. The sequence continues at coordinate 40,201 of DWTR01000026.1, read as the reverse complement.
TTTCTGATAAAGAAGGCACACGCTTTGTATCACAAGGTCAAGGTAGCTTTTATAACGCTTATTGTGTTCTTGATAAATGTGTTTTATTTACAGAGCAAGGGCGGCAAGTGGTGAACTTAGCCAAGTTTATACTTGATGATTTAATTCCTTGGCAAGAGGTTAACAATGGCTATTATCGTTTCCCTTTAGCGCTTATCGGTGGAAAATTACTCTTTTCACAAACAACATCGCAATTAGTATTAGTTGATAATAAGACGATACTGACAAGTTTAGATGAAGGGGAAAGTTGGGAATATTCTATTAATACAGAAGAGCTGGTAAAGCAGTATTACGCAGAAGATTTTGGTGAGTTTACACAATTTCATTATGCCCTTTCAGGTGATTCTCTTATTATTTTTTACAATCATCATTACACAACAAACACGTTAGAAATCACACTAAACTTAGTCAATAAAGAAGTGACAAAAACCCGTTGGCTACCATTGCGAGTTAAAGAAGTTGTTCAAAATGATAAAGGTGATATCTATTTTATTGCTCAACATGCTTCTCGTGATCTCTATTCTGTGGTTCAACGTCAAACTGATGGGAATTTAGAGACGTTTTATGAAAGTGGTTATAAATATCTAAATGATTTGATGATAAGTAATGATGATTTGATTTTAAATAAAGGTCGTAACGATGATAAAGTGACGCTGATTTTTTCAATAAAAACAAAAGATTATACTTCTTATGAGAAAATCACTGATGATATGATGTTTAATCCTGCTTTATCTTCATTTATTCGCTTATTTGATAATTACGGCGACGAAGATACTTTACTGTTATTGGGTGAACGATTGAAATATAGCCATGCTTTAATTAATTAAAGCAGTATTATCTTTTAATTAAAACGTTATAAAAATGGCGCTGTGGAATAAACATAGCGCCATTTTTCATATTTATCATTATGACTTATTTTGTCATCTCTTTTAAACGATAAAGTTGTTCTAAGGCTTGTCGAGGTGTGAGTGCATCAGGATCGATTTTATCCAACGCTAATTCAATCTCTGAAGGCTCTGCTTCTGTTAATAACATCAGTTGTGATGTTTCAACGTGACCAGTGCCTGAGTTGCCTGACAGCATTTCAAGCTCTTTTAATTTCTGCTTAGCTCGGCGGATCACCTCTTTGGGTACGCCCGCTAATGCAGCAACAGCTAAACCATAGCTTTTACTTGCCGCACCTTCTTGCACACTGTGCATAAAAGCAATTGTGTCACCATGTTCAACGGCATCTAAGTGAATATTTGCAGTACCTTCTAATTTTTCAGGTAGCGTGGTTAATTCAAAATAGTGGGTTGCAAAGAGTGTCATTGCTTTAATACGATTAGCTAAATTTTCAGCACACGCCCAAGCCAGAGATAGCCCATCATAGGTGGATGTACCTCGACCAATCTCATCCATTAAGACCAAGCTATTTTCAGTCGCATTATGCAAAATATTAGCGGTTTCGGTCATCTCAACCATAAAGGTAGAGCGACCAGAAGCAAGATCATCAGAAGCACCGACACGGGTAAAAATACGATCGACTGGGCCAATTAAGGCTTTTTCAGCAGGTACAAAGCTACCAATATAAGCAAGTAAAGTAATTAATGCGGCTTGGCGCATATAAGTACTTTTCCCTCCCATATTAGGGCCTGTAATGATCAATAAGCGGCGTTGAGGTGCTAATTGTAATGGATTTGAAATAAAAGGTTCGCTAAGGACTTGTTCAACAACAGGGTGACGTCCCCCAGTGATTTGAATACCCGTTTTTTCACTCAATTCTGGGCGGGTATAATTTAATGATTCAGCACGCTCGGCAAGGTTAGAAAGAACGTCTGTTTCAGCTAAAGCCTCAGCACTAATTTGTAATGCGGTAAGATGAGGTAATAGCTTTTCAAAAATCTCTTCATAAAGCATTTTTTCGATAGCTAATGCCTTACCTTTAGACGTTAATACCTTGTCTTCATACTCTTTTAATTCAGGAATGATGTAACGTTCAGCATTTTTTAATGTTTGACGGCGAACATAGTGCATAGGTACTAAATTGCTTTGTCCACGACTGACTTGAATGTAATAGCCGTGTACACCATTAAAGCCGACTTTAAGTGTATCAATGCCCCATTTTTCACGTTCACGAATTTCAAGTTTATCAAGGTAATCACTTGCGCCATCGGCTAATGCTCGCCATTCGTCTAATTCGGCATTATAACCAGAGGCAATAACACCACCGTCACGTACTAATACAGGCGGTGTTTCAACAATGGCATGTTCAAGTAATTCACATAATTCATCAAACTGGCTAATACGCTTTTGTAATTCTTTAATGTAAGGCATATCGGCTTGTTCGAGCACTTGATGAATATCGTGATATTGCTGAAATGCATGGCGCATACGAGAAAGATCACGAGGGCGTGCTGATCGTAACGCTAAGCGGGCTAAAACACGTTCTAAGTCACCCACTTGGCGTAAAAAAGGTTGCAGTTCAAAATAGAGAGGCTGCAATGCAGTTATTGCATCTTGGCGTTTGATGAGTTGTTCACGTTGGCGCAAAGGCGAGTGTATCCAACGTTTTAACATACGACTGCCCATTGGTGTTACACAAAGGTCGAGTACCGATGCCAGTGTGTTATCAGTGCCTCCGGCAAGATTTTGAGTTAATTCAAGATTGCGACGAGTTGCCGCATCTAAAATAATTGAATCTTGAGGGCGTTCCATCGTGATATTACGTATATGAGGTAATGCGGTGCGCTGTGTATCTTTCACATATTGTAATAAGCACCCAGCAGCACAGAGTGCTAAATGCGCATTTTCAACACCAAAGCCTGTTAGATCACGAGTACCAAATTGCAGATTTAGTTGTTGTCTTGCTGTTTCTGGTTCAAATTCCCAAATAGGGCGACGGCGCAGGCCTTGCTGACGCTCAATAAGCGCCATTGACTCAAAGGTTTCAGGATAGAGCAATTCGGCTGGGTGAGTGCGTTGTAATTCGGCAATCATGCTTTCACTATCTGGCATTTCAGTAACACGGAAACGTCCTGATGTGATATCTAACGTTGCATAGCCAAAAGCACCATTTTTATCTTGCCAAATTGCGGCTAAAAGGTTGTCTTGACGCTCTTCAAGTAAGGCTTCATCAGTCACAGTACCGGGAGTTACAATACGAATGACTTTGCGTTCAACAGGACCTTTACTTGTTGCAGGATCACCTATTTGTTCACAAATGGCGACAGACTCGCCTAATTGCACTAATTTAGCGAGATAGTTCTCAACAGCGTGATGAGGAACACCTGCCATAGGAATAGGTTGTCCTGCTGACTGACCTCGTTTTGTTAATGAAATATCTAATAAGCGAGAGGCTTTTTTAGCATCATCAAAAAACAGTTCATAAAAGTCACCCATACGATAAAACAGTAAGATTTCAGGATGCTCTGCTTTAAGCTTAAGATACTGTTGCATCATTGGTGTGTGGGAGTCTAAGTGTTGGATGTCAGTCATGTTGTCGTCTGTCTTAACGTATTGAATTTTGAGTTATTTGTGAAAATCTGTTGTTGCACCGCATTTCGTTCTATTTCACAAGCTTTGCACGATCATATCACAAGGTTTCAGTCTGTTGTTTTAATGATACAAATATCTTTTTAGACCGAAAGCAAAACAATTTTAATCCCTATAATATCGTTGATTAGCCCTCAATGACAATCTGCACTTTTTCTGAAAACTCTTTAATTATCTTATAGTCAGCACTAAATAAGGTAACACTTATACACCAAAAGCAGCCAGAAAAACCCTTATCAACGAAAGCCATTAAGGCGATGAAACCCAACAATAATTATGGATTGAAAACAAGTCTTAGGACCCGTTAAAGAAATCCAAGAAGTCCGTAATGCCATTCTAGCCTATGAGAAAATTCCTGATTGGGAGAGTAATAATGCAGAACATTTCCTTGATGCTCATGCTTTATTAATGCAAGGGATTATCGATTATCCGGGAGTTTGGCGTAATGGTGATGTCGGTATTTATCGTGATAGTCAATTAATTCATTCATATGGCTCCACCTTCAAGCCAAATAGTAAGGTTGATAGCATCTTTATTTGATTGGCTAAAATCCACTGATATTCATCCGTTAATTAAAAGCAGTGTGTTTCACTATGAATTAGAATTTATTCATCCATTTTCTGATGGAAATGGTCGTATGGGGCGATTATGGCAATCTGTTATTTTAAGTAAATGGCGTGCTGAGTTAGCTTGGTTGCCTGTTGAAACACTTATCCAGCAATATCAAGATGATTATTATCGAGTATTGTGTGAAGCTGACAAATTAAGTGATAGTACCTGTTTTATTGATTTTATATTAAAGCTTATCGCCCAAGCGTTAAAAGAAGGAATTGAAAATAGCTAATATAGAGTATCTATATTAGCTTTAAAAAATATTTATAAATATATAATATTATATTTAAGTAAATACACCTATTAGTTAACTCTTAATACTCTTATAAAGAGTATTTTTGCAATGCTTGAAATTAATTTAATAAACAATAGTCATTAATTATTAAACTCATTATAGTTTATATCGAGTTGATTACTTAATAATATAATGAGGGATTATGAAAAAGAGCATATTGGCATCGATAATAAGTCTTTTATTAATATCAGCAGTAGGTTGTGATAATTCAAATGAAAATTCGAATACAGGAACACCTTCGCAAGATAAAAATAAAACAGAGCAAACAACACAATCTAAGCCTGATCCAAAAAATACTCAATCTGATGAAGCTACATTTAGTCAAAAAATTGAAAAAGGTAATTTGTGGTTAGCAACTTTTAATGAAGATTTTGGCACTATTATACAGAAAAAAACGGGCAGAATTTCCGGCACAATTAACGTTAATCTTTTAGATAATACCAAAAATATTCTAGAGAATTTAAGTTCTGACAAAGGTAAAACAATTGATATAACACCTTTTAAAGTGCTTGAGACTGAAACTGATCAAATAAAGAGAATGAAAGCCAGTAGTTCTATTATGTCAGTAAGAAGCGCTTTCTCTATGCATTTAAGTGAATCTGGTGCAGAACGTGCTCAAGAGTCTTTTGAATTTATGAAAACATTTTCTCCTACGCTCCCAGAATTAGACGCTGTGGGTAATGCTTATGGTGAAAGTTATGTTGATTTATATCAGAAACTGCTGAAGTTGGGCGATTATCTAGTTGTAAAAGAAACTTACCGTTTAGATGATTTTGCACAAGCCAATACTTTGTATGAAGATGTGAAAAATGCTTATGCCAAACTAATCGATGAGAAAGAAAAAGCCGCTGAAGCATATGAAAATTATTATCAAGCAATGCATATTGAAGAGCTTGAATTAGTGAAAAAAGAAGGCTTGGTTGTTCGCTATCAACTTATGCAATCGTTGGATACAGTAACCAATACGCTTGATTCAATAAATCCCGATAAAATTGATGTGGCTGCACTCTCTGCTGCAATTATCAAAATTGAAGCACAATCAATTGAGCTAGAAAAAGTATTTGGTGATGAAGCATTGCTGAATAAAGAAAATATGAAAGGTACTGATTATTCGGTTAAAGAGTATTTGAAATTATATCAACAGCTTGTTATTGAGTTAAAAGTATTAGAGAAAAAACTCAATGAGAATAAAGATATATCAGGTAGCATTAATACGATTTCAAATAAATATAAATATTTGATAGAGAATTATAACTCTCTAATAGCGAAGTGATATTTAGGCTATAAAAATGTAAATCGCACTTTAATAGTGCGATTCTTCTCGCAAAAATTATCTTTTTTACTGTGTTTTATTAAACATTAAATGATTATTAGAAAAAGATGATCCAAACTAATACTCAGAAGAATCTTGAAATAGAGTGGAGTGCTAGGAAAAAAACATTAAGAATGTAATCTATCTTTATATAATAAAATTATAAGTTAATGGTAAGTATTCATTCTTACTTTAGAATTCTACTTTATTCTTTATTATAGCTGCGCTATTTATTTTGTTCTTTGGCTTAATTTTACTGATAAGAAAATATGTTTCTATCAGTGCAATATAGGACTATCTATATGGACGTACTACGTTTTTTACTTTCCCTCCCTTTTAAACTGATCCGTTTATTTGGGTGGATCATTGTTTTTTGTATACGTCTTTTAGAGAAGATACTTAGCCCATTTATAGGGAAAATACAATGGAGTACACCTGTTTGGATAGACTTTGTTACCCGCCACTTACGAAAGATTGAAAATGGTGTAGTCGGTCACCCTAAAACCACATTAACTTCTATTATTTTTCTTATTATTGCGTCATTTGGCAGTTATTACGGTTATCACAGTTATCTCAATCGACCTGTTCCTATCGATGTAGCTCCCATCGTTGTGCAAAATGTTAATGTAAAACTTATTGGCCCAGCACAAATCGATTATGCAAATGATAACCCTCAATCACAGAAAATTATTTTATCTTTTTCTCGGTCTGCAGCACCTATTACGCTTATTGATAAAGAGGTAACTGAAGGTGTGACATTAACACCAGCAATTGAAGGTAATTGGCGGTGGCAAAATGGTTCAACCCTTGTTTTTACAGCTAAAAAGCCTTTTGCTATGGGCAGTGAATATAAAATTCAGCTTGATGAAACTAAATTGTTAGCGCCACAATTTTCATTAAAATCAAATAAGTATGAATTTAAAACAACCTCTTTCGATTACAGTTTAGGAAATAGTGAGTTTTATCAAGACCCTCAAAACCCATCTCAAAAACATGCCATAATCAAGATCTCTTTTAACGCTCCTGTCGATATTCAGAGTTTTGAAAAACGCCTTTCAATGAAATATGGTGATAATGAAAAGCTGAAATATGTCATTAATTACGATAATAAAAAATTAACGGCTTGGGTTCACTCAGAGCAATTAGCGCTAAAAGATATTAATAGCAAGGTCTTTCTTAAAATTGAACCGGGCATTGCTACGACAGTAACCGCTAATACAACAGCAAAAGAAAAAACCTATCATGTTGAGATCCCAAGTCTATACAGCCTTAATGTTTCAAATATAGAGAGTGAACTGGTTGAGTCTGAAAATGGAAAAGATGCGCGGGTACTTATCATTTCATTAAGTGATGAATTAAATGAGAAAGAGATAAAAAATGAAGTTTCTGCGTGGTTATTACCTCAACATAATTTGGAATTAGAAAATACTGACATTCGCCAAGATGAAGACGATTATTATGATTGGAACCTGAATGATGTCAGTAAAACTATTCTTGCTCAGTCAGAGAAGTTAACACTTGAGATGAATGATAATGAGCAAGAAAATCAAGCCACTTTTGCTTTTAAATACAATGCGCCAGCTTATCGCCACATATTGGTTAAAATCCCAAGCGGGATAATGTCTGTTGGCGGATACCAATTAAAAGAAGATCGCTACCAAATCGTCAGTGTGCCTGACTATCCGCAAATGCTGAACTTTGTTTCTGAAGGTGCTTTGCTGTCCATGACGGGTGACAAGCAGATCACTGTTTCTGCTCGTAATTTGTCTGGGCTACAACTTGATATAAAACGAGTTATTCCAAGCCAGTTACAACACATCGTTTCCTTTAAAGATAAATATTTTACTTCAACACGATTTGATCGCCTTAATGATGAATATTTCACGGAACACTTTACTTATCAAACAGCACTGAATAATGAAAACAAAGGTGAAATTCAATATAAAGGGATTGATTTAAGTCGCTATTTATCTACTGATCCTAATACTAAGCGTGGAATATTTTTATTAAAACTGACTTCATGGGACCCAGATAAAGCCTCAAGAACAGACGATGAAGACGACGAGTATTATGAAGATGACGAAGATGAAGAAATTTCTGATACACGCTTTGTTGTTGTCACAGATTTAGGGATCATTGCTAAATCATCAATTGATGGTTCTCGAGATGTTTTCGTACAATCTATTTATAACGGTGCGCCTGTTAGTGAAGCTAAAGTCTCAGTGATTGCTAAAAACGGAACAACGTTACTGAGTAAAATGACAAGTACTGATGGTCATGTCGCTTTCCCTAACCTTAAAGATTTTAGAAACGAGCAGACAGCGGTTCTCTTTTTAGTTGAAAAAGACGGCGATATTTCATTTTTACCTACAAATGCTTATTACGATAGGCAACTTAGCCTATCTCGTTTTGATATCTTCGGTGATGACACCCCAAGAGATCCTCGTACTCTCGATAGCTTCTTATTTTCTGATAGGGGCGTTTATCGACCGGGTGAAACTTTCAATATCGGTCTAATTACACGTACTTTTGACTGGAAAACAGCCCTTAAAGGAATACCTTTACGCGTTGAAATTCGAGATCCTCGTAATACATTGATGTTAAATCAATCTATGGTATTAAACGAGTTTGGTTTTAACGAATTAAGCTATACCACATCAGAAAACTCGCCTACTGGAGATTGGAATATCTATCTCTATTTAGTAGGTAAAAATAATGAAGATACCAGTTTATTAGGTAGTACAACAATTGTGGTTAAAGAGTTCGAACCCGACTTGCTTAAAGTTGCACTTAATCTGACGCCAGATAGACAACAAGGATGGGTGAAACCTTCTGAATTAAAAGCTTCAATTGATGTACAAAATTTATTTGGCACTCCAGCACAAGATAGACGTGTTGTTTCCAAATTAACCTTAAGACCAATTTATCCTAATTTTTCACGTTATTCTGATTATCGATTTTATGAAAACCGTCGTAATCACGACAGTTTTGAAACTGATTTAGAAGAAACAACAACAAATGCAGAAGGGTTGGCTGAAATTGATTTGGGGTTAACATCTTATGATGATGCTACTTATCAATTACAACTTATTTCTGAAGCGTTTGATGCTGGGAGTGGTCGTTCTGTGACGGCTGCTGCGCGTGTTATGGTGTCTCCTCATGATTATCTGGTTGGAGTGAAAGCAGATGGAACGCTTGACTATATTAATCAAAATGCACAGCGCAACCTCAATTTTATTGCGATTGATCCGACATTAAAGCAAATTGCTCAAGAGGCATTAACGTTGGAGCGTTATGAGCAAAAATACCTCTCTGTTTTAACTCGACAAGATTCGGGTGTTTATAAATATCAATCTAAACTCAAAGAAGTGTTTATTGATGATGTCCCACTTGCTATTGATGAAAAGGGAAGCTCTTTTGCATTAGAAACACAAACACCGGGTAACTTTGTATTATTAGTCAAAAATAAAGAAGGTAGTGTACTTAATCGCATTAATTATACCGTTGCGGGTAATGCGAATGTGACTCGCTCACTTGATCGTGAAGCAGAGTTACAACTTACTTTGAATAAAGACACATATAAAGCCGGTGAAGAGATCGAAATCGCTATTAATGCCCCTTATATTGGTAGTGGCATTATTACGATAGAAAAAGATAAGGTTTATTATTGGCAATGGTTTACATCTTCAACCACAAATTCGGTACAAAAAATCAATGTTCCAGCGCAATTGGAAGGTAATGGCTACATCAATGTTCAATTTGTTAGAGATATAAACTCTGACGAAATATTTATGAGTCCACTTAGTTATGGTGTTGTACCGTTTAAAGTCAGCCGTGAAAATTTCCAAGCCCCAATCGAATTAGAGTCACCAGATGTTATCAAACCAGGCGATACTTTACCGATTACGGTAAAAACAGATACCGCACAACAAGTTGCCGTTTTTGCTGTTGACGAAGGTATCTTGCAAGTTGCTCGATATAAATTAAAAGATCCATTGGATTACTTCTTCCGCAAGCGTTCATTAGAGGTTGAAACCACACAAATACTGGATCTTATTCTGCCTGAATTTAGCAAAATGATGTCACTGGCTTCAGCACCGGGTGGTGATGCGGGGGAAGGCGTTGATCTCTATCTGAATCCATTTAAGCGTAAGAAAGAAGAGCCTGTCGCTTATTGGTCTGGTATTACGAAAGTAGATGGAGAAGCTGTCTTTAACTACAAAGTACCAGAGTATTTTAATGGCAAAATAAGAATAATGGCCGTATCTGTTACCCCAAATCGTATAGGGAACACGCAACGTTATACGACTGTGCGTGATGATTTTGTATTAAGCCCTCATATTCCTACGACTGTAGCACCTAATGATGAATTTGATGTCACTTTAGGTATTGCAAATAACCTAACTGATCTTAACGGTGTGGCAACAAAACTCGATGTGACGATAACACCAGAGCCTCAATTAGAGGTTATAGGACAGAGCAGTTATCAACTGGAATTAGGTGAGAAAAAAGAAACAGTAGTTTCCTTTAGGCTAAAAGCGAAATCACAATTAGGTAATGGTGCTATTACATTCTCAGTGAGCGCCGAAGGCAAAGTGACTCAAAGGACTGTAGATCTTTCTATTCGCCCAGCTTCAGCTTATCGTACCCAATCAAGTTTAGGTCGTATGGATGGTAAAGAGCAGAGTGTTACGTATATTCGCCAAATGTATGATGAGTATGCGCAAAGGGATGCGCGTGTTTCTTATTCGCCTTTAGTACTAAGTAGTGCATTGGCGCAATACCTTGCTAATTATCCTTATAACTGTTCAGAGCAAATAACAAGTCAGGCAATACCTTTGTTATTCCATCAACGTAATCCTGAAATGAAGGCGATATATTCACAAGATAAAATTCGTACTCAACTTGAACAAACAATGGCGACATTACTGACTCGCCAAAATGGTCAAGGTGCTATCGGCACATGGCGTTCAACACCATCGACTGATCCATTTGTGACTTTATATGTTGTTCAATTCTTACTTGAGGCTCAAGAAGCGAATTACCCTGTATCTGAAACGCTTTTGCGATCATCCAACGAATATTTAACTAAGCTTGCCGTCAATACAGGGTTAAATAATCAAGATGAACTTAGAATGCGTGCTTTCGCTGTTTATTTATTAACACGCCAAGGTAAAGTGACTACGGGTGAAATTGCAGCGATCCAAACGCGAATGCAAAAAAATTATCCAAAAACATGGCAGAGTGACTTAGGTGCTTTATATCTGGCAGCTTCTTACAAAATGCTAAAGATGGATAAACAAGCGGATGAATTATTAAAACCTACATGGCAAGAGCTAAGTAAAGCTTATAGCAAAGCGTGGTGGTCACATAACTATTTAGATCCGCTGATCCAAGACAGTACAAGACTGTATTTGATTGTTAAGCACTTTCCAGAAAAAGCGAAGGATATTCCGCCACAACTACTGGAAAATATGGTAAGGAGCTTTAAGGAAGAGCGCTATACCACGCAATCATCTGCCATGAGTATCTTGGCGTTAGAGCATTACACTCAACAGATCCAAAATATGACAACATCGACACAACCATTAACAGTGAGTGTAAAAAGTGGTGAAAACCCACCCGTTGTTATTTCGTCGATGACAAATGCTACGGCGATAGGTCAATTTAAAGCGGGTATTAAAGAGATTTTATTTAATAATCCAACGAATAATGCGGCTTGGTATGTTGTGACACAATCTGGTTTTGATAGCGAACAACCTAAAGAAGCTCTTTCACGAGGATTAGAAATTTCTCGTGATTATGTGAATGAAAAAGGTGAGGTTGTTAATAGTGCAACCTTAGGTGAAAAGCTTTATGTGCATATAAAAATCAGAGCGAATGCAAAACAAGGTGTGAATAATGTAGTGCTGGTGGACTTGCTTCCCGGTGGCTTTGAAGTCGTACAACAATCAATGGACGATGAGGCTAACCCTGATGTTGAATGGTTATCCCCAACAGGGACTAAAGGAACGCGCTGGTCTCCAGAATACAGCGATATTCGAGAAGATCGTGTCATTATTTATGGTACTGCAACTCAACAAGTACAAGAGTTCGTTTACCAAATTAAAGCGACTAATTCTGGAATATTTTCTATACCGCCAGCATTTGCAGAAGCCATGTATGACAGGGAAATACAAGCATTAGCGATTGGTAAAGGTGCTATGACTGTCAATAAACCGATGCAAAATAATGGCAATATAAAATGAAATTAGTTTGTGTTTCAGGCGCTTGTTTCTGGTTGTTTTAGAATGACGAGAAGCAAGCGAGTTTTACAAAATATATTGATGGGGGGCTTTTTAGTCACCCTCTTTTGTGTAGGATTTCGCCTGTTTCCACATCCAGCACTGTCAGAAGGTTTTTTATCTTCAACGGCCTATTATGATAGCAATGGAAATTTACTACGTTTAACACTGGCTAACGATGAACGTTATCGACTATGGACTGATTTAGACGATATTTCGCCCTTAATGATAGATAGTGCCATGCGATATGAAGATCGCTGGTTTTATTATCATGTTGGATTTAATCCTTACAGCTTAATTCGGGGTTTTTTTGTCAGTTATGTTTATGGTGAGCGATTGCAAGGTGGCTCCACAATTACAATGCAGCTGGCTCGTATGCACTGGCAATTAAATACACGTACTGTCGGGGGAAAATTTGTTCAGGTATTACGGGCTATTCAATTAGAACTCAGTTATTCAAAACATGATATTTTAGAAGCTTATTTCAACTACGCCCCTTATGGGCGAAATATAGAAAGCATTGGTGCCGCAAGCCTGATTTACTTTAATAAAAATCCTAAAGAATTAACATTACCTGAAGCGTTAACACTTGCCGTATTACCTCAATCACCAAGTTATCGAATCGAACCAAATAGTGATGGTATTAGCCTTTCTTTAATGAAAACGCGTAACCAGCTTTACGATTATTGGTTGGAAGAACATCCTAGCGATACCGATTTATCTGCATTATTTCAATTACCACTGCGACTACGCCAGCCTGAAAAAATGCCCTATATAGCACCTCATTTCATCGAGCAAATTGAAAAACAGGAAAAATTTAATCCAAGAAAACCCACCACTATAGTCACAACGATTGATCTCTCATTACAAAAATTAGTTGAAAAACAAGTTGATGCATTTATTGAACGAAATAAACACCTTGGTGTTAAAAATGCTTCGGTGATCCTTGTTGATACACGAGATATGGGCGTTAAAGCGCTAGTTGGTTCGGCTGATTATTATAATGTTGATATTCATGGGCAAGTTAATGGTACTAATGCGAAGCGTTCACCAGGATCAACATTAAAGCCTTTTATCTACGCATTAGGACTAGAACAAGGTATTTTACATCCTCGAACAATGTTAAAAGATGTGCCTTCTACCTTTGGTAGCTATGCACCAGAAAACTTTGATTTACGCTTTTTAGGGCCGATTTCTGCCACTCAAGCGTTAAATTACAGCCGAAATATCCCTGCCGTGTCGATAGCCTCTCAACTGAAAAGTCCAACGCTTTACCAGTTTCTACAAATGTCAGGTATCAGCAATATGGCGAGTGAAAGGCATTACGGTCTATCACTAGTGTTAGGGGGCGGTGAAATTACAGTACAAGAATTAGCAAAACTCTATGCAATATTAGCCAATCGAGGTCAACTGAAACCGTTAAGAATGCAAAGTACGGATGCTATTGCTAAACCTATTCAGTTATTAAGTGAAGAAGCGAGTTTTATTACACTGGATATGCTAAGCCAACATCGAAGACCCGATGATACATTGGCACAAAAATCGATAACATTACCCATTTATTGGAAAACAGGAACATCGTGGGGATTTCGAGATGCATGGAGTAGTGGGATCTTTGGACCTTATGTTTTAGTTGTTTGGATAGGTAATTTTGATGGAAAAGGGAATAGTGCATTAATCGGAGCTGAAGCAGCCGCACCTCTATTTTTTAACATCATAGATAATATAGTTGCAGATTATCCGAATTTAAAAGAGCCTAGATTTAAGCTTCCTGAAAATATTAAACAAGTCGATATTTGTTTGGCGAGTGGTAATTTACCTACGCCATGGTGTCAACGTAAAGGCAAAACATGGTTTATACCCGGTAAATCACCCATTAAAGTTGATACAATCTATCGACCTCTAGCAATTGATAAAGTGACGGGAGACGTTGTTTGCCCGCCCTATAATGAAGATCAGGTTAAGATTGAAATTTTTGAATATTGGCCTTCTGATTTAGCTAAAGTATTTGCTCAAGCTGGGCTGCCAAAGCGAACACCGCCTTCTACTGCTCATTGTAAAAATGGAGATATGGCAATTACAGGAATGCCGCCTCGTATATTATCACCATTACGCAATACCACTTATACGTTAAGACGTACTTCATCACCAAACACATCAATTGTATTTAATGCAACAACAGATAATGACAGCAATATTATTTATTGGTTTGTTGATGATGCTTATTTAGGAAATAGTACAAATCAACGCTCAATAGAGTGGTATCCGAAAGAGAGTGGTCGCTACCGTATTCGCGCGGTAGACGATAAAGGAAGAGCGGATACACGAAATATTCTTGTTGATATTATTGGTGTGATTAATAAACAAGAAATCGAGGCACATTAATATTGGCGTTAAAGTTTGTAGGTTTTACTTAATGATTATCTTAACGCCAAAATATTAATTTCTATCGTTATCTTATTCTGACTATTAACTCACTATATTGTTGCGAGATAATTATTAGGTAAAATATTGAAAAATTTATTTTATCTTGTGAGCAAGGAAGAAATAATCAACATGAAAACTAGAATTCTAAAATTAGCCTTATTAGGCGCATTAGCATTACCTTTAGTGGGATGTAGTGATGCAACACCTAACTGTAATAGCTCTGAAGCTAAAAATTTAGTGATTGATATTACAAAAGATGAATTACGCGATCAAAAAATGGCGGCTGTGATTGATCAAATTAAGATCAAAGTAGAAAGTGTGCGTACTCGTGAACATGATGAGAAAAGAGATACTTACTCATGCGCAGCTGAACTCTCTTTTGAAGGTAAAGGCGGTAAAAATTCAATTCCGATCACTTATACCATTGAAAGCACAGATGATGGCAAAGAATTTTACGTTAATGTTTTCGGTTTATAATTGATTTAGAGAAAAACCAATAATAAAAAGTAGATATATAAGTAACAAGCCTATATATCTACTTGTAATAAATTACGCTAGATCATCGAGAAATTCAGGTGATGGAACAAAGAATAATGTGCCCGTTACAGGGGTACTGAATTTAAGTAATTTATCTGTATGGCCTTCAGGTGTGCCTGCAAACATATTTTCTAACATACGGTTAGTTGTTGAAAAATAACGTGCATAACCAATAAAGTAAGTACCATATTCATTTTTAGATGGATTAGAAAAAGGCATATTGGCTCTGACAATTTTTAAATCTTCGCCGTTCTCATCTTGAATATTGGTGACAACATTATGTGAACCGGGTTCTTTTTCTTCATCGGTTAACTCCACATCATTGAATTTGTGTCTACCAATAACTTTCTCTTGTTCGATAAGAGGCTGTTTTTCCCATGCTTCCATATCGTGAATATATTTTTGTACAAAGGCGTAACTACCTCCTGTAAATTCAGGATCTTCATCGCCAATAACGGCATAAGAAGCACGCTCATCTTCATATTCTGGGTTTTCAGTTCCATCGACAAAACCAATAATAGAACGTCCGTCAAAATATCTAAACCCATGAACTTCATCAACAGGCGTAACAATATTCTTTAGCTTTTGGCTGATGATAGAGGCTAATTCGTAACAAGCTGAAACTTTGATAGCTCGAATATGGAAAAAAATATCGCCCGGAGTAGATACCGCAGTGTAAGTGTCACCTTTAATTTCTTTAAAGGTATTTAGCTCTTTGGGTTTTGGTTGATTAGGAAATAACGCAGTCCATGCATTTGCACCGAATCCCATAACACAACTTGTTTCCAATTCAGGAAAGCGTGTTCTCATACTACGTATCAAACCCGAAAAATTATTACAAAAATCGATCAAAGTATCGCGGTTTTCAGGTGAGTGGATGAGGTTAAAAACTAAAAAATAAGCATTCTCACAGGGTGATTTCGTAACATCTTGGTATTTCATAGTGATCCCTAAATGACGAATAATAGATGAATAATAATTAAGCTATATTTACAAAATATTGTTTTTTAGTTTTACACCAAAACCCTCTCTATTACAAAGAGAGGGTTTGATCTTTATTCGGATTTTTATAAATAAACTGTATTGTAAAAGCTATGGTTTCCTTTTTATGGTGCTAACACACTGAATTAATATTTTCATGGCTTTGATAAACTAAAGAGAGATGTGGATGTTGCCATAAACTTGCAGGCGTGACAGTGGTTCTTTCCCACGGTATTTGCCCAATAAACCATAATTTCCAAAATTGTAATTTGGCATTAGGATTTTTGCTTAATAATTCTTGGAATGTTTCTATTTCACCAATACGAATAGAGAGTGCTGATTTATAAATATCAAAAACAAACTTAGAGCAGAACTGACGGGAAGAGTCGTATTTAAAACCCGTGTGGTAAAGCTTATTTAATCTTTCAGGAACTTGAGCAACAAGTGCATTTTTTTGCTCATCAGAGAGTTGTGTTGATAGGCGGCGTATTGCATAACGTTTACCCACAGAGCGGTTAATAAAGCGGGTTAATGTGGTTGTGGTTGAGAGTGGAACTCGACTTTCGGCAACTAAATAATCTTCGCCATTATGACCAATAATAATGCCAACATGATTACTCCAGCATAAAGAAGCGGAAGAAATTTGACGAAATAAAGAGGTACCAATACATGTAAATACGATATCACCAACTTCTAATTTTTGTGGATAATCAATTTTTATTATCATTATATGACCTATTAAATAGAAACATAATCACCATTATTTGACCATAATAAATAGATAAGGTTTCTATTTGATAACTCAATGATCTTAATGTAAAAAGAATACTCCAATTTAAGGTGTTCTTAATGTTAAGAGGAAAGTTGTTATTTATTCAGAATAAGAAGATAAATTTAGAATAATAAATTAATATTTTAATTGAGTAATAATAATATATCTAAGTGAATTAACTTAGTTGTTCATCTGGAATATCATATTTTATGACAACACGATTTTTATACAATAATTCTGATTTAATTAATTCAGGAAAAGCACCCACATTGTTTTTAGTGTAAATATCTCGCCAAATTTCATTACAACGATACACATGATCTCCTTTTTTGATAAAAGAAGAAGATTTCTCATAAATATGATAACGATATTCTCTTGCTTTACTACAAAGGAGTTCGCCTTCTAACTGATGTTCAGCGACATGTAATCTAATTTGGTAATCATAAGATGTTGGATTATATAAGACTAAATCTACATAATTATAAAAAATAGCGGCTCCTGAGCCAAAAGGAAGCACTCTCCCTTCATCAGGAAAGGGATCAAAACTGTGATTAGCTTTTTCGACCACTTTTAATTCAGAATGTAGTGCTAACCAATGTATTAAATTACTGGCCTGGCAAATTCCACCACCTACACCTTTTCTTGCTTCACCATAGGAGAGCTGCATGCCATCAATAAAACCTCTTTTATAGCTAGGTTTACCGATTAAATAGCAAAAAGAGAAATACTCTCCCGATTTAATCACGATACCATCTAATGCTTTTTCAACTAACTTGAGATTCGTTATTTTATTGTATTGTAATTGGATATCACTTTCGCCACGGCGACTAATTAATTTAGAAGTGTGTTTTAGATAACGGTGTGAAAGTCGTTGTTCTGGTTGAACGTTTCGGCTGTATGTTCGACTTGAAAATCGCCAACTAAGAGAGCGAAATAAACGACGTTGTGCCACTCTCAAAGTATAAAGAATAGGGTGATAAGATGAGAGTGTTCTACGCATAAAATCCTTTTAAACAATAGCCAATAGAAAGAGATAAACATGAGTATGATAACGATTGAATGAGAATATTGATACGCCGATATCCTTAAAATAATAGAGCTAAGAATTTAACTAATAAATTTATTTATTGATATCTTTCGTTAAAATTTGAGCTTGAGATTGTAAAACAGATAAAAAATGCTTAGTGGCTGGAGAGATATACTTTTCTTTATGATGAAAGTAACGAATACCTCGGCTAAATTGGATATCATCAAATGCAACTTCACATAAAAGACCTGATTTTAACTCTTGCATAATAGACAAACGGGATAAAATTGAGATCCCTAAACCGTGAATAACGCCCTGTTTTATTCCTTCCAAACTATTTATTTCCATCACATTTTTGAGTTCTTTATTATTTTCTTGGATCCTATCTAATAAAAAATCACGGGTAGCAGAGTGCTCGGGTTTGATCAGAAAAACTTCCGAGGCAATATCAGAAAATCTGCAATGTTTCTTTTTTGCCAGCCAATGTTCAGGTGAACAAATAAGCACTAAGGGATCGATAAGAAAGGTATCAAGATGATATTCCGTCGGATCTAAATAAATATGATCTGACATGATCAAAAACTCTAATTCTTGGGTATCAAGTTTATGGATAAGTTGTGTGGAGCTTGAAATATCCATGCTTAATTTCACATCGGGATACAGCGTTCTAAACTGCGCCATAATTTGAGGTAATAGGTAAACGCCAACAAAATGGCTAGCACCAAACTTAATTTCACCTTTAGAGGGATCATCAAATTGCCGCATATGCTCAGAAGAGGATTTTACTAAATTAATAATTTGGGTTGCGTACTGCTGATAAACCTTACCCTGAGGTGTTAAATAAAGCCGATTATTGATCCTTTCAAACAATACCGTTTGCAATTCTTCTTCTAGTTTCTTGATTCTAATACTCACACTGGGTTGAGTACAGAATAGGCGTTCTGCGGTTTCAGTAACATTAAAACCGTTGGCAAGTAGTAAAAAAGCATCAAGTTGGCTTAAATTCATCTCAACACCATAAATTATTTTTATAGTTATAATATATTAATACAATTATCTTTATACCTCAATATTTCTATACTGAACTTCCTACCCTACATATTAAGAGGAATCGGTTATGGAAAAGACTGCGAAGCGAGATGATATCGCTAAACCAGCGCCATCATCACCAAAACAAAACGGTAAGAAGATAACCTTAAAAACAATAGGAATACCTTTAGCTTTATTGGTATTACTCGTTTTATTTTTTATGCCAACACCAGATGGATTAAGTATTGAAGGGCAAAAAGCCATTGCTATTTTTTGTGCGGCGTTAATTTTATGGGTGTGTGGATCTTTACCCATTTATTTAACCTCAATGCTCGTTATTGTTTTACTTCCAATAACGGGAACTGTCGCAAAAGAGAAAGTGGTTTTCGGTACATTAGGTTATGACGTTATTTGGCTGATGGTTTCAGCATTTGTTTTAACGTCCGCCATGATCAAATCGAATATTGCCAGACGCTTTGCTCTATGGATGATCACCAAATTTGGGCAAACACCCAAAAAAGCGTTATTTGTCCTGATATTAATTAACTTCAGCTTAGTTTTCTTTGTTCCTTCAACGACTGCTCGTGCAACATTAATGGTGCCTATTTGTATGATCTTATTAGAGATACATAAGGCCATTCCTGGAAAAAGTAATTACGGGAAACTAATGATGCTGCAAGGCGTGCAAGCTGATGCTTTGGCAACATCCGGTGTAATGACGGGAACTGCAGCTAATATTATTGCCGTTGGATTTATCAATTCACAAGCCGGTGGTTCTATTGGTTATATGGATTGGTTAATTGCCTCTTTCCCATTAGCTATTGTTGGTATGACTATCTCCTTTTTTATTGGATTAAAATTATTCTCTTTTAAAGGGGAAGTGGATTTTGAAGGTTCGCTAGAGAAATTAAAAAAAGAACGTTCTCAACTTGGTGCATTAACTAAGAATGAGAAAAAAGCCATGTATATTTTTTTAATGGCGGTGTTCTTATGGGCAACCGAAAGTTATCACCAAGATATGTTTGGTTTCAAAATTAGCGTTTATATGACTGCTGTTATTGCTGCCATTCTTTGTCTGATGCCTCGTATTGGCTTATTAACGTGGAATGAAGCCAATATCAAATGGGATCTTATGATATTTGCAGCAGGTGCTTATGCCGCAGGTAATACTTTAGAATCCACACAAGGTGCTCAATGGTTAATTGGTAAAATGGTTTATGGACTCGGACTCGAAAATATGAGTACGACGATGGTTTATATTGTGGTTGTCTTTATCTGTATGTATAGCCATTTAATTTTTACGAGTAAAACCGTGAAAACGACCATACTAATTCCAGCCATTATTGCACTTGCTAAAACATTAGGCATGGACCCAGTAACATTAGCATTAGCCGCGTCATTTACACTCACATATACCATTACATTACCGCCACATTCAAAAGTAAATACTATCTATTTTTCAAGTGGTTACTTTAGTGTGTTAGATCAAATGAAATATGGATTAATTACCTGTTTTGTTGGTGCATCGGTAATTTCTATTGCGATATTCACTTGGTTCCAAATTCTTGGATATGGTCTTTAAGCCATTAAATTAAGGAATAATAATGAGACTAATTTTATTAAGACACGGTGAAACTTTATGGAATATGGAATCACGCTTACAAGGACATGCTAATTCTTGTTTATCACCAAAAGGCATTAATCAAGCAATGGCGATAAAGGAGAGTATTAGATTATTATCACCCGCTAGGATTATTACGTCAGATTTAGGGCGAACAGTACAAACCGCAGAAATCGTCGGTCATCCCGAAGCCGTTAAAGAGCCGTTACTGCGCGAGTTAAATATGGGGGAATGGACAGGACAGCGAAAACCAGAACTCATAAGACACCATGCGGATAAATACAAAAATTGGCGAGCAGGAACCTATACGCCACCTAAAGGTGAAAATTGGTTTGATTTTTGTGATCGTATTGGTGAGGCATTACAAGGGTGGGTACATAAAGAAGACAGTGATTTATTAGCGGTTGTGCATAGTGGTGTTATTCGTGCCGCCTGCAAAGTGTTTTTAAATCTGTCTCCTGAGTTTTTATTACCCGCGACACCGGGCACAATAACGATATTTAATTTTGATCTTAATTCTGATAAAGCGCCAAAATTAGAAGCCTATAATATTGGCTCTTATATGCCAGATAAGAATGTCGCTGACTAAGATTAATAAGAAGTGGTTTTCAAATTAATTCAAGTCTTTTAATATTATAAAAATAGCTAAAAAAACACTCCGATATTAAATCAGAGCAAGGGAAACCTTGCTCTTTTTTATGCTCATATCTATTAAAAATAAAAAAATCCATTAATTACACCGTATAAGTTATTATTCGAAATTAAATCATAAACAAAATAAATTTTTAGTTTTAAAATTTTATTTTGTTTTTATTGATCTACAATAATTTAAAAAAAAGAAAGATATTTAGATCTTAAGTTTATTTATTAACTCATGATGTGTAACTTTAAAATTAATATTTATTAAAGTATATAAATGTATATTTAATGCTGTATTAAGGCAAACTTGTTTATTCTAAAAAATAATATAATAATACTCATATATTGAGTTAATTATTGATGTGGATTAAATTCATGTATTAACCAGTATATATAAATATATTAATAAATATATTAATAATTATTTTTTTGGAGAAAATAAATGAAGAAAAATTTACTTGCAATACTTATTGCTAGTGGTTCTATTTTTGCAGTTAATAATGCGTTTGCTGAGGATGGTACTATTGATTTTACAGGTGAAATTATTGATAACGCCTGTGAGCTAGCATCTGGCTCTGATGCTTTAAAAGTGAATCTAGGTAAAGTATCTAAAACTGCATTACCAACTACAGGTAGTACAGCTTCGGCAACACAATTCACAATTAAGCTAATTAATTGTCCTGCAACAGCAAGTAGTGCTGCCGTAAAATTCGATGCGGATAATTATTCTGGTGATAATACTGTTATTGCTCTGAAAAATGAAGCTAATGTAGCAACAGGTGTTGGTATTCAAATTACAGACGATACAAATAAGGTTATTCCGTTATTTACTGAATCGAAAAAATATTCATTACAAACAGGGGCCAATGTTGTTAATAATTTGGATTTCCGTGCGCGTTATATTGCTAAATCCGATACAGTAACCGCAGGTCTTGCAAATGGTAATGCAACATTTACTATCAATTATAATTAAAATTAATTAAAAAAATAAAAAGGTTTAAAGGGACTTGAACCTTTTTACTCAATTAATGGTGGGTATATGAAGGCTATTATTTATTCTTTTATTTGTTTGTTTCTTTTTTTAAATACCGCAAATGCGGGTGTTGTTATTGGAGGGACACGCATTATATATGATGAGGGAAAAAAGGATGTCAGTATAAGTGTTGAAAATCCAGATAATATTCCTTATTTGATTCAGTCTTGGATTGATGATATTAGTGAAAAAAAGCAATCAAGTTTTACGATAACTCCTCCATTATTTAGACTAAATAGTAGTAATACAAATGCATTGAGGATCTTTTTAACAGAAAATAATTTACCTAGCGACAGAGAGTCTCTTTTTTGGTTAAACATAAAAACAATTCCAGCAACAGAGAAAACAGAAAATTCTTTACAAATTGCGTTTAAAACGCAGATGAAATTGATTTTTAGACCTAAAGAATTAAAGAGCGTTAATTTTATTGAAGAGCAGAAAAAATTAGAGTGGTCAAAAGTTGGGAATAAAATCAATGTAAAAAATCCGACACCTTATTTTTTCAATTTTCAAACAGTTAAATTTAATAATAAATCTGTTAATGATGTCTCTTATGTTGCACCTTATTCAGTAAAGTCATTTGAAATTAATAATGATGAAATACATGGCATTATTAATTGGGAAGTAATTAATGATTATGGTGCAGTTACTGATTTATCAGAGATTAAAATATAACCTTCTATAAACTTAGGTTTTAATATGAAAATGAATAAAATATGTATTAGCCTAATTTTATATTTAGGCTATACAGCCTCGCTGTATGCGGAAGGATCTAATGCAGATAATCTTTATTTTGATCCTGATTTTTTAGAATTACCTAATAAAGGCTCTATTGATTTATCTCAATTTGAAAATAATGAACAATTACCCGGTAAATATTATGTCGATATTTATGTTAATACTAATTTAATTGGTACTGAAAATATTAAATTTGAAAAGATAAATAATGGTAAGTTAATACCCTGTTTATCAATCTCTGATCTAGATAAATTTGGTATTAAAACAAAGGAATACCCAGAATTAGAAACAAAAGAAAATAACTGTATTAATTTATCAGCGATCCCTAATGCAAAAAGTGAATTCGAGTTTAATTCTCAGCGTTTGTACTTAAGCATTCCACAAATAGCGATGAATAAGAATCCTAGAGGATTTGTTGATTTAAATAATATAGATAACGGTATTACCGCACTGTTATTAAATTACAGTTATAGCGGTTCTAAAAATTATGATCGTAAAAATGATGGTTCAGATATTACATCGAATTATCTTAATTTAAGACCTGGTCTAAATATAGGGCCATGGCGTTTAAGAAATTACACGACTTGGTCTAATAGTGACGATAAATCCAGTAAGTGGGACACTGTTTATACCTATTTATCGCGTAGTATTAACCAACTAAAAAGCCAATTAGTTTTAGGGGATGGAGTATCACCTTCTTCTGTTTTTGACAGTGTACCTTTTAGAGGCGTACAACTCGGTACTGATGATGATATGTATCCTGAAAGTGTACGTGGATATGCACCTGTAGTACGTGGTATTGCGCGTAGTAATGCACAGATTACGATCAGACAAAATGGTTATACCATTTATCAAACAGAAGTGGCAGCAGGTCCTTTTGAAATTAATGATCTTTATCCAACAGGAAGTAGTGGTGATTTATATGTCACAATCAAAGAATCAAATGGAAGTGAACAACACCAAATAATCCCCTTTGCTTCTTTACCTGTTTTACAACGTGAAGGCTATGTTTCTTATAGTATTACTGGGGGGGAATATCGTGCTTATGATAAAGAAATTGAAAAACAGAAATTTGGTCAATTAACATTAATTTATGGTTTACCTTATGGAGCAACGGCTTATGGTGGAAGCCAACTTAGTAACCATTATCAAGCATATTCTATTGGTGTAGGACAAAATTTAGGTGCATTAGGCGCAATTTCAATAGATGTTACTCAAGCAAACTCAAAATTAAATAATGGTGATACATCGCGCGGACAGTCTTACCGTTTCAGATATAACAAAAATCTAAATACGATTGGAACGAATATTGCCCTAGCAGGCTATCGTTATTCAACTGACGGATATTATAGTTTAGCGGAGGTTTTTGACGAATATCGAAATGGTGCTAATACACCAGAAATAGAACGTAGACGTAATCGTGCTGAAATTACAATTAATCAGAATTTAGGCGAGACATTAGGCTCTCTGTCTTTGGGATACATCAGGGAAAACTATTGGAACAGTGATAGAAAAACACAGTCAGCCACGGTGGGATATAACAATAGCTGGCAAGGTATTAGTTACGGTTTAAATTATACCTATAATAAAAATACAAATAATTATTCTTATAGATCGAGCAGTTACTCCAAAAGTAATGATGACCACCAATTAGCGCTATCGGTGAGTGTGCCGTTTAGTTTCTTTGATGATACGTTTTATTATAACTTTAATACGACGAGTAGTAGTCAAAGTCCAAGTACAGGAAGTGTGGGGCTTTCCGCATCTCAATTAAATAATCGATTAAATTGGAGTCTACAACAAGCATTTACAAACCAAGATCAAGGATCTTCTGGAAATTTAAATGCATCTTATAAGGGTAAGTACGGTGAAATGACGGGGGGAAGTGGATATAGTAAAGACAATTATAATTTATATTACGGTGTTAATGGTAGTTTAGTCGCGCATTCTGGAGGGATTGTCTTGGGCCAACAGCTTGGCGAGACCGCAGCTATTGTAGATATTCCTGAAGCAGGTAATGTGGCAGTTTTAAATCAAGCAGGGGTAGAAACTAATAGTTATGGTTATGCTTTAGTGCCTTATATTACACCATATCGTAAAAATACAATCGATATTGATACGACAGCATTACCAGAAAATACTGAAATGGCATTAACGAGCCAGACGGTTGCTCCTAGCCGTGGCGCATTAGTGAAAGCAAATTTCTCTGCGAATGTCGGATATCGTGCATTAATTTCGTTAACATTAGAAAATGGTGAATTAATTCCTTTTGGAGCGCAAATTATTTTTAAAGATAATCCTCAATTAAATAACATCGTTGGTAATGATGGTGAGGTTTATTTGTCAGGATTAAGTGAAAAAGGACAGTTTATTGTTAAATATAATGATAAACAATGTAGTGCAACTTATAATTTATTAGGAGTTCCTCATTATTTAGGACTTTATAAAACTACCGTAGTTTGCCATAAATAAATAACATAAATATTTTATTAATCTAATTGCATTATTACAGCTAATTAAAATATAGCTGTCGATATCTGCTACGTGTAGGAAATGAAAATGAAAAAAATAATCAGTAAGTTATTTTTAATAAATGCTCTGATAATAAGCTCTACATCAGGAGCTTCAGATAGCGTTAATTTAAATTTTACAGGTAATATTAGGATCGCCACATGCAATGTTTCGAGTGGCGATAATATTAATGTTGATTTAAAAAATATACCCGCTGCTAATTTTGAAGAGGCAAACTCAGCGTCTAGCTGGAATATTTTTTATATAGATTTTAAAAATTGCTCCACGGCGATTAATCAAATAAAACTTACGTTTTCAGGTGTTTCGGATACTGCTGACCCGAGTAGTTTATATAAAAATCAAGGAAGTGCTAAAAATATTGCAGTGCAATTAGAGAATTGGACAGGCACGTTAAAACTAGGAAATCAACAATCATTAATCATCACATTAAATGGACGAACTGATATTAACCTAGGACTACGAACGCGAGCTTTTAGCCCATCAGGAAAGGGAATGCCAGGAACAATATCGGCGAAAGTGACTGCAAATATTGTCTATTTATAAAAGAGAAATACTATGAAAGCGATAAATTTTTTATTTCTATTTTTCTCATCTTTTACAATGGCGAGTACTGTAAATATCAATATTTATGGAACAGTGACGGTATCTCCTTGTGAAATTGAGAATAAAAACTATTTAATTGATTTTAAGAAAATAAATATTAAAAATTTACAGAATAACCAAAACACAGATTGGATCGATTTTTCAATAAAACTAAAAAATTGCCCAATAAGTATACAAAAAGCGACGATAACAATAGCAGGTGTTTCTGATCCTAATAATGGGAATTATTTTTTAAATAATGGCAGTGCAAAATATGTGGCATTAAATTTAATAGAAAATAGAAATAAAACAACGGTAAAGAATGGTACAAAATTAGAAGCTGTTATTAATAGTCAAACAAAAACAGTTGAATACCCTTTGTCAGCAAGATTAGTTAAAACGGGTAGTGGAATAAGTACAGGTACATTTAAAAGCCATCTTGAATTTACATTACTTTATAATTAATTTTTTCATTGGGGAAAATGAAAATGAGTAGCCGATATCCAGTATCAAAAGCAATAGGTAGAAAGATTACCTATTACAGGAAAATGAAAGGGATTTCATTAGATGAATTAGCCACCATAATTGGAGTCAGTCAACAGCAACAATCAAGGTATGAAAGGGGAGTTAATAGAATTAATTTGGATAGATTAGATCAATATGCACAGATATTTGGTATTCATATAAAAGATTTTTTTATTCTCGATGAAAAAGATAACTTTGAAATAAAAAATATTCTCTTAATACGGAGTGGAATTAAAAATGAAAAATATAATAATTAAATCATTGTTAGTAAGTGGAGTATTAATTTATTCTGCTTATTCCACTGCCGCATGTATACAAAATCCAAATTATAATAATGTGATGGTTGATGTCCCAAATCGCGTTTTTAATATTCAATATGACGATCTAACGACAAGAACACTAGCAACATTTACACTTAATTATAGACCAGCTAATATAACTTCATTTAAAGAAAATAGTGGTAGATGTGGAGATAATGCTTTTATTAAGGGTGATTTCATTAATGGATGGACACCTAATTCTAATAAAATAGCAACAACAAATATTCCCGGAATTGGAATAAAAGTAAAAATGAATAATATGGGTTATATAAATCTTAAATATACTGGTGATAATTATCCTAGCAATGCTATTAAAAGTAAATTTATTATTGTTAATCCTACTTGGACAGTAGAAATAATAAAGACAGGTAGAGTAACTCAATCGAATACATTAACGGGAGGAAATTTAGCTCGAATGGTACAACATAATACTTTACCTAATAATCACCAATGGATTTTATCAACATTAAGGATCCCCGCTGGGGCAATAAAAGTAAACTCATTAAAATGTACAACAAAAGCAACTAGCTACAATATAAATTTAGGAACTTGGTACGATACTCAATTTAAAAATATTGGGGATGTGAGTCAAAATGTTAACGTTCCTATTACGTTGAATTGTGCGGCAGGAACAAATATTAAAGCAACTGTGACAAGTAGTGCAGGATATATTGACGCAAATACAGGAAAATTAAAATTATCTGGTGCTAATAGTGCAACGGGAATTGGTATTCAATTGGTTAATGCCAATAATAGTCCAATTAAATTAAATACAAAACTGACTATGCAAAATAATGTTTCTTCTGGTGATTATATTTTTAATTGGAAAGCGCGTTATATTAAAACAGGTAATACGATAACCGCAGGTAGTGCTAACTCAGTCGCAACAGTTAATATTCTATATGAATAATATATTTTATTTGTTTATGAGGATATTTGTTATGAACAAGAGAATATCAAAGTTAGTTGGAAGAAAGATCCGAAGTTTGAGAGAAATGTATTGTATGAGTGGGGATGAACTCGGCGCACTACTTGGCGTGAGTCAACAACATCAATCTCGTTATGAAAATGGAGACACAAATATTCATGCTGAAACGCTTTATTGTCTATCTTATCTTTTTGATGTGGAGCCTGAATATTTTTTAAGTGATGTGCTTATTGAAGATAATAAGCTTGAGGAAGATAAAATCGATAGTAAAAAAAATCACTACATGGCAGAAGTATTATTTATACAATGAGATTTCTTTAAAAGAATGCCTAAGGTGTGACTCATTATTTAAATAATGGTGTGATCACGGACACTTAGGCATTAATGTGTTTATAGGCGTTTATTTTTACCAATATCCCAACACTTTCCACCATACACTACCGAGCGTTATCCAAATAATAAGGTTAACTACACTCATCACAAATCCTGTTTTCCACCATTCACCCAATGTGGCATAGCCTGAACCGAAAATAATTGGCGCAGTACCTGTACCATAATGCGTTAATGACATCATTAATGAAGATGAGAATGCCAAAATAAGACCTAATAACATTGGTGGTGCGCCAAGGGCTAAACCAGCGGCATAGAAAGCTGCAAACATTGCGGTAATATGGGCTGTAGTACTGGCAAAGAAATAGTGAGAATAAACATAAATCAGCACCAATAACACCATGCCACTAACCCAACTGATCCCCATACTATCAATACTTGCGCCGACACTGAGTGACAACCACTTAATTAATCCTAATTTTCCTAAGA
Organism: Ardaris minthe; assembly: GCA_018244935.1. NCBI lineage: Eukaryota > Metazoa > Arthropoda > Insecta > Lepidoptera > Hesperiidae > Ardaris > Ardaris minthe. The sequence goes on along the minus strand of DWTR01000026.1, from coordinate 11,615 downwards.
AGGATGCCATCATGACTAAGGCTGAGAACCAAACTACGGTATCCCATGCACCTTTATTTTTTAAAACATCATCCCAATTCAAAACACCTGTACATAATAAAATGGATAAACCTATAAAGGCTGCTGTTGTTGCATTAACACTAAACCCATCACCAAATAATAATGCTGGGACACCTGCCCACATAATTAATAATAAAGCAAAGACGGCAAGTGTTATTTTCTCAGGTAATGAAATAGGACCTAATTGTGCTAAACGCTCTTTGGCAAAATGAGGGGCATTTGGCGTACTGGTTATTTCAGGCTTATAAAGTAGATAAATAACAATAGGCATTAAAATTAATGAAACGATAGCTGGCACAAAAGCTGCAATTGCCCACATAGACCAACTAAGCTCATGTGTAGGATCTGTTTCACTAATAATTAAACTGACAATTAGCGGATTAGGCGCTGTTGCCGTAATAAACATGGCAGACGTAATCGGGTTTATATTGTAGTTCACTAAAGAGAGGTAACGACCTATTTTACCACTTGTACCATCTTCCGCCTTAGAGTTAAAACTATCTGAAATTGATCGCATAATTGGGTGAATGATCCCACCACCACGAGCGGTATTACTTGGTGTTACAGGGGCTAATATTGTTTCGGCAATTGCTAATGAATAAGCTATTCCAATGGTTCTTTTACCAAAAAGGGAAATAAAATAATAACCAATCCTAGCACCTAGCCCTGTTTTATTTAGACTCATGGATACCATAATGGAAATACCAATTAACCAGATAAGATCATTGGAAAACCCACTTAATGCATCACCGATAGCCGCTTTGGTTGAATTAGGATTAGTGACACCTGTAACAGCGACTAATGCGATAGCAATAATAGAAACAGCACCGATAGGAAGTGCTTTACCAATAATGGCGGCGATAGTGCCGACAAAGAGCGCTAATAAATGCCAAGCATTGGGATCAACCCCTTGTGGTACGGGAATAAGAAACCAGATAATAAGGGTAATAGAAACGGCGATTAATGTCGGTATAGGTCGTAATGGAGTTAATTTATTCATCAGGTTATTCCATTAGGTTGCAGGTTAAATAAATAATCGGAAGTAAAAAGTAAAGCTAATAAGTATTTTTATTGAAGCTAATTTTATTAACATATTATTAAACATTCATTGATTGGTGTCATAAAAATAAAATTATTTATTAACTTAATTTTAAAATAAGAGATTTTATGTAACTTAATGTTATTAAAATACTAGGTGATTATTTATCTTTATGTTTTTATTGTTGTTTTTGTAATTATTTTTATTATAACTAAATGCTAATAATAAAAACTAAATTCAATGATAGGTGGAAATAAAATATAATTATGGTATGGGATTTTATCCTGTATCACATTTATAATATTAAATTCATAAGATTATAACGGAATGTGTTATTATTTTCGGTCGTTTTTATTTTATTAACCTATGTGATTATAATGTTATTAATAATAGCTGAATAGCTGAATAGCTGAATAGCTGAATAGCTGAATAGCTGAATAGCTGAATAGCTGAAGATGTTATTTGTTCAGCACAAAACCACCTAAATGGCACCATTAAACTCTCGTGTCCTGTTGCTGTAATTAGTGAAGGTCTTGATCCAGCTTTACGAGTAAGAGCATAACCGCTAGATGCTCCAAGTTTAACAATGAAAATTGTAGGTTATCCTTGATGTGTTCTCGTCGTCAGCCCTCAGTTATTTAATGCACCTGTTTGTGGGGGAAATTTTAAAACAACCATTAAACGTTTGGATTGGGACGTAGACTTTTTAGTTAAAGAAGGGATGGTTGATAATATGATATTAAAAATTTAAGTTGAAGCTATTAAGTAGTAACTTAAGTCATATATTAAATATTCTTTCTATTTTAAAAGCCTTATTAAATACAAGGCTTTTTTTTGTTTTTTATAAAATTAAATGCAATTAAAAATAAAAGATAATTTAAAAATTTAACAAAGAAAAATAGCCTTTTTTTATTTGTTGATAATAATCATTTATTGCGGTATGTTATAAAATTGTAACTTAACAGTTGATTGCCTTTGTTTTATTTGAAGTTTATATCCTTGCGATTGTTTCTTGTTCGTTAAATCCTTCTCTGAAGTTTTAGGTTTTATTCTTAAATTAATAAACTTTTCTCATCATAATTTATTTAATAAATATCGTTCGATTAAATAAAAATTTTTTACAATAAATAAGTGTGACTTCTGTCACTCTACATTTCGATATTTCTTCAGTATGTTTATACGCAGAGATTAGAAATTAATAAATCAAACCATTTATTTATATTGCTTAATAACTTAAGCAAATAGGCTTCTTATTATCAAAAAAACGAAATGCAAATAGATATGTGCTGTTACATATATTAAATGCGTTAAGGATATCATAATGATCCATGCTTTTATTAAAAAAGGGAGCTTTCAGGATTCAGTAAGCCTGATGATTATTTCCCGAAAATTAAGTGAAGCCCCAGAGGTGGAAGAAATTTCCGTCATGATGGGAACACCAGCGAATAAATCTCTTCTCGATGTCACCGGTTTTTGGCATGAAATGTTTAACGAAGCAACACCAAATGACATTTGTGTTTCGATTAAAGCGGAATCAGACGATCCTTCCATTATCGATATGATTTCTACGGCATTAGAAGAAGCACTGGCAGAGATAGCCAGTGGTCAAAAAGGTGGCAACAAATTAACGACAGTGCGTAGCTGGCGTACCGCGAAACAAAAAAGTACGAATGCCAATATGTTACTTATCTCTATTGCGGGTGAATATGCGGCTGAATTAGCTGATACCGGTTTAGAAGATGGCTGTAACGTTATGTTGTTCTCTGACAACGTTTCTATCGCAGATGAAAAAGCATTAAAAGAAAAAGCAGCCGCCAAAGGTCTGATTGTGATGGGACCTGACTGTGGTACGGCAAATATTGCTGGTGCTCCTCTTGCTTTCGCAAATATTGCGCCTAAAGGTTCAATAGGTATTGTGGGCGCATCAGGTACGGGTATTCAAGAAATCACCTCACAAATTGTTTTACAACGCCAAGGCATTTCTCACTCTATCGGTTTAGGTGGTCGTGATCTAACAGAGCAAATTGGTGGTATCAGTGCAATAACTGCTATCAATATGCTGGCTGCTGATCCTAATACTCGAGTGATTGCTTTTGTTTCTAAGCCACCAGCACCAGCAGTTCGTCAAAAAATCATTGCTGAGATGAAACGCCATAATAAACCGATTGTGGCTCAATTCTTAGGAACAACACCTGAGAAATTCCAAGACGACAATATCTATTTCACTCGTACTTTAGATGAAACTGCACGTATCGCGGCTGAATTAGCTCGTGTTGAAGATATTGCCGCGGAATTACCAAAAGTAGCGGGTAAGAAAATCATTGGTCTTTATGCCGGTGGTACGTTAGCCGCTGAGTGTGCCATGTTGTTATCTGAAAAACTCAATGTTGAAGTCGATAACGAGCATAAACAAGGCACGATGCTAGATGCTGATGGTCACAAAATTATCGATATGGGTGATGACTTCTATACACAGGGTAAACCACACCCAATGATTGACCCATCTACACGTAACAAATTTATCAGTGAGCTAAGCAATAAAACCGAAGCGGGCGTGTTACTGGTTGATTTTGTTATTGGTTATGGCGCAACTCAAGATCCAGCTGGCGCGTTAATTCAGGAAATCAAAAAACTGAATGAGAAACGTGGCGAAGCAAATCCACTGATCACTATCGCAACTATCACTGGTACTGAAGACGATCCACAAAACCGTAGCGAACAGCAAAAACAGCTAAAAGAAGCGGGCATTATTGTGATGGATACGTTGCCAGAAGCCGTTTTATTAGCCAAAGAATTAATCCAGCCACATCCAGCAGAAGCACATGCTGAAGTGTCGCCACTGCTTAACGGGATCTCTGTGATCAACGCAGGATTACGTAGCTTTGCAGACGATCTGCAATCAAGTGGCACCCCTGTTGTTCATTATCAGTGGGCGCCTGTCGCAGGTGGCAATAAAAAACTGGCTGAAATATTAAAGAAATTGAAATAAGGAATTGCAGATATGTACTCAACTATCGAACAAGCGAATGAAGCAGTTATCGAACGTATCCGTGAAGCCCGTCCTCACTGGTGTGATGTTAGCTTAGCAAAAGAAGTTGTTCCTACTTTAGAGACAGGTAAAAAATTACTTCACGCGGGTCCACCAGTAACTTGGGGTGAAATGAGTGGCCCTGTTCGCGGTGCATGTATCGGTGCTTCTTTATTTGAAGGCTGGGCAGAAACTGAAGAACAAGCATTGGCAATGTTAGAAGCGGGTGAAATTGAGTTTATTCCTTGCCATAACGTGAATGCAGTAGGCCCAATGGGCGGCATTACTTCTGCGCATATGCCAATGCTGGTTATCAAAAACCACATTCATGGTAACTACGCTTACTGCAACATGAACGAAGGTATCGGTAAAGTAATGCGCTTTGGTGCTTACGGTCCAGATGTGCAAGAGCGTTTACATTGGATGCAAAATAGCTTAGCGCCAGTATTAAAAGCAGCGATTGCAACGTTTGAAAACGGTATCGATCTGACGGCAATTATGGGGCAAGCCATTACGATGGGTGATGAATTCCACCAACGTAATATCGCAGCATCTGCGCTGTTATTGCGCCAGCTTGCACCAGTACTAGGCACTTTAGATTTTGAAGAAGCTGAAATCACCAAAGTGACTAAATTCCTGAGCATTACAGACCAATTCTTCCTGAACTTAGCCATGGCTTACTGTAAAGCCGCGATGGATGCGGGCGCTCAAATCAAGCAAGGTACTATCGTCACTGTAATGACACGTAATGGTAGTAACTTTGGTATTAAAATCAGCGGAATGGGTGACCAATGGTTTACTGCTCCAGTAAATACACCACAAGGTCTGTTCTTCTCTGGCTTTAGCCAAGCAGATGCAAACCCAGATATCGGTGACAGTGCAATCACTGAAACATTCGGTATTGGTGGCGCAGCAATGGTTGCCGCTCCTGGTGTAACACGCTTTGTAGGTGCATCTGGTGGTATGGATGCGGCGCGTGAAGTGACTGAAGAAATGGCAGAGATCTATCTTGCTCGCAACATGATGTTGCAAATTCCAACTTGGGATTTCCAAGGTGCATGTTTAGGTTTAGATGCTCGCCGTGTGGTTGAAACGGGTATCACCCCACTGATTAACACCGGTATTGCGCATAAAGAGCCGGGTGTTGGTCAGATTGGTGCGGGTACTGTACGAGCGCCTTTAGGTTGCTTTGAAAAAGCGATTGTTGCACTTGCTGAAGAGCTAGGTATCGACGCTTAATCTCGTTTTCTAACGGCAAAGCACAGCAATAAAGGGGGCATTATGCAAATTCAAGCACTTCAAACCAGCCAGCATATCACTGATTTTGAAGGTGAGATTAAATGTGTGGGCATTTATGACCATGCTTTGAATTTCATTTGTCCTCAACAACGCTTAATGACTTTTCATCGTGAAGGAAAAGGATTAAGCCCGATGGGATGGTTACTGAAACAAGATGATTTTGATTATTTTGCAAAACAGTGCCATCCCTCGATTGTGATGGATATTAAAAATCATCAAGCGACACTCGCAAATAAGCTCATATTGATCGCAGGTCAAAATGAGAATTTGCGTTTACAGGATAAAGCGAATTTAGATTTGCGTTGGTTAGAAAGTTTTTTTTCTCTGTTATCTCCCTCGATTGCAACGGGGTTATACGGCTCTTTGAAAAATTACCGTCAAATCGCGCAACTTAGTGAAATAAAGTTATTAACTAAGCTGTTTCATAATCAGCTATTAGGCAATGCTGTTAACTGGGCTATTTTTACAGGGAAAGGCCCCGGATTAACGCCAAGTTCAGATGATATGCTGGTGGGTATGTTATTTGCACATTATTTAGCGGAGCCAGAAAATAAACTTAATAATTTTTTTAATAACACACCGCCTTTATCTGAATTGACCACCATTGTCAGTAAGCATTATTTGGAATATGCCACACAGGGAATATTTTCTACCTATCTCATTCAACTAGGTAAAAAAATAAAGAATAAAGAGATTATTTTTAAGGATATGTTGGAAATACTCTCTATTGGTCATCATTCCGGCGCGGATACCTTACTGGGATTATGGATTGGTTACCAAGTTAAAAAACAACAACAACATATTGATTAAATTTTTTTAATAAAAGAATTTATATAAACATTCGGATACGGATAATTATGAAAACAATTGTTATTGCTTTAGGCGGAAATGCATTATTGCAACGCGGAGAAGTTTTGTCTGCTGAAAATCAATATAAAAATATTGAATTGATGTCAGAGACAATTAATAAATTAGCTAAAGAGTATCGTGTTGTATTAGTACATGGTAATGGGCCTCAAGTTGGATTGCTTGCACTGCAAAACCTTGCATATCAAGATGTTCCTGCATATCCATTGGATATTTTAGTCGCAGAAAGCCAAGGTATGATTGGCTATATGATGATGCAGAAAATTAATCAAAATCATCCTGAACAAGCTATTACAACGGTAATGACTCGAGTTTCAGTTGATATTAATGATGAAGCATTTAACGATCCAAGTAAATTTATCGGCCCTATTTATGATGAAGCTGATAAAGCAGAGTTAATTGCGAAGTATCAATGGACATTTAAACAAGATGGTAAACATTATCGTCGTGTAGTGCCATCACCAACACCGAAAAAGATTATTGATATCGAGGCAGTAAGACTTTTATTAGATAAAGGTCATATTGTTATTTGTGGTGGCGGTGGCGGTATTCCTGTCAACAATTCAAATAATGAGTTTATTGGTAGTGAAGCTGTTATTGATAAAGATTTAACTGCGGCTTTAATTTCTCGTGAATTAAATGCAGAGCACTTTGTTATTTTAACAGAGGCGGATGCTATTTATAAAAATTGGGGTACACCAGAACAAGCTGCAATTCGTGAAGCAACACCAGAAGAACTTGCACCAATGGCTGTCGCTGATGGCGCAATGGGACCAAAAATTATGGCAGTGAGTGATTTTGTTAATGCAACAGGGCAACAAGCTCATATTGGTGCATTACAGAATATTCAACAAGTTATTGAAGGTCAGTCTGGCACTTTAATTTATAAGTCTTAATAAAAATGCTTTCAGGAGCGTCATTATGAACGATGCACAAGTCAATGAGAAAGGCAAAGTCCCTTATTGGGTCAAACTGACCATTATCTTCTTCTTTGGTTGGATTGCGCTGTATGGTAGCCGTGCTATTGTTGGTCCTTTAATGGTAAATATTGGTGCTGAGTTTGATCTATCCAAAGCTCAACTTGGCTCCATCATGAGTATTTTCTTTATCGGATATACTGCACTAAATATTCCATCAGGCATGATTGGTGACTATTTAGGTAAGAAAAAAGTATTAGTAACAGGTGTTGTTCTCTTTGGTGGATTCACCATTATTGCGGGTATGATGCCAACTTACGTGACCTTTATGTTTGCATGGGTCATGGTGGGGATATTCCAAGGTTTCTATTATGGTCCTCAGTATGGTTTATCCTCAGAAGCGATACCAAAACATCGTATTACATTAGGTAGTGCGATTATCAATAGTGGTATGGCATTTGGTTTATCGATTGGTTACTACATCTCAAGTATTTCTGTTGGTGAGATGGGAATGAGCTGGCGCGCGCCGTTCTATATCATTGGTGTACCAATTATTATCATTGGTTTGGTTATGTTATGGATCATCAAAGATAAGCCAAAAGCACAACCTGCGGCAGAAAATGGCGCACCAAAACAGAAAGTTAAACTGACATTTAAAGATTTATTTGGTAATCGTAATATCAACCTTGCGTATGTCACCATCTTCTGTTCAATCTATGGCTTCTTTGTATTAGTCACTTGGTTGCCGTACTACTTAGAAACTGAGCGTGGAATTACTGGGACACAAATTTCAACTATCGCCTCATTAATGCCGTGGTTTGCTATTCCTGGTTCACTTATTTTTAGCTGGGTTTCAGATAAAATTGGTCGTCGTAAACCTGTATTACTGATCATGTTACCGTTGTCATTAGTCGCTATTCTTGCTGTACCAATGTCAGAATCAATGCCTGTGTTAATTGGCGCGCTGATCCTTTACGGTATTGTTGGTAAAATCAGTACAAACCCAGTACTTGTTGCTGTGGTTGCTGATAACTCACCGCGACATGCACTAGGTACATCGTTTGGTGTCTATAACTGTATCGGTATGCTGGGTTCTGTTTTTGCCCCAACATTAACCGGTTTCTTATCAGACAAAACAGGTAGCATGGACTCCGGTTTCTACTTTGCGGCTATTCTGATTTGTATCGGTATTGTGGCTAGCCTCTTTATTAAAGAAAGCAACAACAATAATGAAGAAGCAAAAGCGTAGTACGCTATTCAGATAGTCACTGAATACACAGTAAAAGGGCAAACTTCGGTTTGCCTTTTTAATTTAAAGGATCGTAAAACGATTGCACACTCGGATGATTTTGCTTAAACAACTCCACTAAATAACTGACTACCGCACCTTTTTTATCTTCACACCATGCTAATGAAAGAGGAGAGTTATGACGGCGATTTTTCACTTCTTTCGCAATTAACTGCCCGCTATCAATCAGGGGTTTGCATAAACTTAATGGCAAAAATCCTATTCCCACGCCTTTTAAATGGCAGGCTAATTTGGTGTGTAAATCGGGTACACGGATCTCGTGCTGACCCGATAAGCGCCATGCAGTGCGTTTAGAAAGATGGCGAGACGTATCTTCGACGTTTACAGCAGAATACATACGCATTTGATCATCACTTAATACACCACTGATATTGGCTAAAGGATGATTAGGCGCGACAACAAATTGCCATTGAATTTCGCCCATTGCACAAATGTTAATATTATTCTTAAGGGATTCATTACCCGTAACACCGATAGCAAAATGGTAATCTTCATTAATAAGCGCATCCCAAACGCCCATATAGACTTGGCGAGTAATATGAAATTGGGTAGACGGAAAACGTTGATGAAGACAAGCCAACATACTGGCAACCGCAGTGCGATCATAAAGCAGATTATTAATGACAATGTTGACCTGATGCTCGACACCTGCGTTCATTTGTTGAAGTTCCACAGGCATTGATTCTAGCCATACAATCCATTGACGACATTTTTCTAAGAGATATTCGCCCGCTGGCGTGAGTGTCACGGTTCTTGTGGTGCGATTAAAAAGTTGAGTGCCGATATTTTCTTCTAATGTTTTTATACGGTAACTAATTGCGGCTGATGTTTTATGAAGCATATCGGCTGCTTTGGTAAAACTTTGGCAGTCGGCGACTTGTATAAAAGTGCGGATCATTTCTTGGTCTAACATATTTTTGTCCTGATGGCGAAAGAGGCAAATTCTCAGCAGATAATGCTGAACTAAAAAAAGAAAACAAAGCAAACAGAGCAAAGCTTACCTATTTTTCCTGAGGTCTATACCGCGAAGTAAGACAACTTCTTATCGTGTTAATGGATGTTATTATTTTCGGCTTATTGTTGTTTGCCGTATGAAGTTTTGATTATTTATAGATAAGCGACAAAGCATACTAACAAAAATTTCATCGGATGATGGGCGCAAATAAGAATATCTGTATTCTATTTGTGTGATTGCTTTCACGTTTCACTCATCCTTTTACTGATGAAGATAAGATGTCAGTAAAAGGTGGTGAAAATCAGGATAAAAAATCCTTCGATAAGATAAGAAAAAAAATCGATTAGGCTATTTTAAATGGGTAAGTAAAAAAGAGCAGATGAGTCAGATTAAGTGCAAAGTGAAATAGTGTAGAAACCCAGAGCCGACCACTCCACATCCAAGCTAACCCATAAATAATCCCCGCGAGCGAAGCAAAAACAACGAGCAATATTCCCCCTGCGAAGTGTGCTAAACCAAAGATAATGGCTGCTATTAGTAGAGCAACGTAAGGAGGTAGATAGCGTGATAATGTTTGTTGAATCACACCTCTAAATAATGCTTCTTCAGCAAGTGATACAAAAAAGAGGTTCGCAAGAATAAAGGCAGGTAACCATGATGGTAAATGCAATTCAATTGCTAATCCCCCTAGTTTTACAGCGATCAATAACAATGCAGGAATAGCAATAATGAGCATTGCCCACTGTAATTTATTTGCTTTTTTTAATGGAGCGCAGACAAAAAGCGTAGGAATAAAGATCAGAAAAATAAAGGGTAATAATGCTTTATCAGCATTTAAATAAAAAGAAAAAGGGGCGCTTTTCATCCCTATAATGGCATGTGAAAGGTAACGTAAATTGTTAAAACCAGGAATAAGGTGAAAAGTTAATCCACTGGCGATAATGACAAGTGCGAGAATGATAATTGCTCTAAGTAGAGGCTGTGTTTTATAGCGAGAATAGGCGAATGCTAGTAAGAGAATACTAAAAATAACAGGTAAGGTATGCCATGTAATAACACCGGTTATAAATGCGCTAAGTGTTGTAAATATCAGTGTAATAAATGCAAGAGTGCGATTGAAACCCAAAAATAACAAAGAAAATGCAAGAAGTAGCCAAGTGATCATAATTGTAAAGGATCTAAAATGAAAAGGGGCGTTAGGGTAAAAGATAGCGGTCTTTTAGGCTATCACTATAAATAAAAAAGTAGAGAAATCAGACCTCTTTATTAGTAATGGTTTTATTTAATCATTTGATTTATATATAAAAGATAAAATATTGATTTTTAATCCAAAATTAAAACAAATGTTTAATTTATATAATGATAGTCAATTTATGATATTAAATTGGTATAAGAAAAATAGGGTGCATAAGCATGCCGATAGTTTTAATATCGGCATGTTAGTCTATATTTTAATCTATATAGGTCAGTTTACTTTTGATTAAACAGCGTAAAATTAAACGTAAAAATAGCGAATAACATGGAAGAAAATAGGTGCTGCAAAGCAGAGGGAATCCATTCTATCCATCATGCCACCATGACCTTCGATCATCGTACCAAAATCTTTTACGCCGCTGTCTCTTTTGATTGCAGACATACATAAACCACCCGCAAAGCCCGCCAATGTAATGACTAAAGAGAGTAAAAATGCAGCCCACCATGAGAAAGGTGTTGCCCACCATAACATCATGCCAATAAGGCTGGCGGAGATAATGCCACCAAAAAAACCTTCCACTGTTTTATTTGGACTTAATTTAGGCACGATAGGATGTTTGCCAAATAATTTACCAAACACATATTGCAGAACATCAGAAACTTGCACCACGATCATTAGGAATAGCAGTAAATTGATATTACGACCTTCGAAACCTTCAATTGGCAACATTAAAAGTGCGGGTGCGTAACTTAGGCAATAAATTGCTATCATCACGCTCCATTGCACTTTTGCCATACGTTCTAAGAAGTGGTGAGTATCACCTGAAAGTGCCATACGAGTTGGTATTAATAAGAAGGCGTAAACTGGAATAAATACCGCCATTAAGTTGTACCATTGCACACCAACAAGAATGTATTGGATAGGCAATATAACGAAGAAACACCAG